>OY294053.1:2535836-2562067 GCA_958510825.1 Brachypterus glaber
AGTACTAGCATAGGCGCCGCGTCGACTCTAGCGTTGACGCGAGGTTTTAAATATTTACATTTTTATTTCTTTTTATATTGATTTTTTTTTAAATGATTCTATTTAAACGAGTAAGGTGGGAAAAAAGTTATCGATAAATAAAAATTAAAAACTTTCGTATTCTTAAAAGATAAAAATCGAATGTCGGTTTTTTCTTTGAAAAACACCGATATATATATATATACATATGTATAGTTAATATGTATAGTCAATATTGTTGTGTGTAATAAATTAGTCGTCAAATGTTTCGATTTAGTGAGCTTTATAAAAATTTCCCTCATAATTCGGCAAAATTATTCCGTAAGCCTATGTTTCTGTGTTTATTTTCAACGTTGATGAGTCCTAACTGAGTTTACGCCGACTACTAAATATAAAGGAGAAAAAACCCTGTAAATATATGTATGGTTGTCCACTGTTTACCCACTTCCAGAATAGCTAGAAACGGCCAGAAACTTTTTTTTTGCATGTGCATGAAGTATCTCCACATGACCCAGTAAAAATTCAAAACTTTTCATAAATTTTTTATAAGATTTCATGTGTTTTTTTTTTAATTTTCGTATGAAAATTCTTGATAGTTCTTGAGTGTTGGTATGTCTATTGAAACCGGTTTTCGACCTAATCGTAGATTAACTTTTAAAAGTAAGAGGTGATGTACACTATTTAAAAAATAACCCTGTATATACCTACTTTCACAAAACCATAAACTGTTTACATTTTAATTTTTCTAGTTAAAATACCACAAGATTTAAGTATAACAGTAATAATTAAATTATTTTATCTTCTTTCTATACAAGTTATGTAATTAATCTACAGAGTGTTCCAAGTAAGCTGCTCCAATATTTGGTATCCTGTACCAGATTTTTTATTTCTCTAAGTTAGTTAATATTTATTTATACATTCAGAATCTTAAAATATTTTTTCAATTAAGTACAGCGTTGCCAGACTATAATTTTGACTTTTGGGGGATATTTTTTTAAACTTATTATAGAAATAATAAATAATAATTTCTATAACATAATAAATAATTATCAAACCTAGGCACATAGCTATCTAAAATGAGTATTTTCTACTATAGCTTACGTATTAATAATGGAAATTTAAAAACTAATTAAAGTTAGAATAAGTTTAGAAAAAGGTTAGAATTTAGTTAGTAAACTAACGTTATATTTATGTATTTTATAACGTTTTTGTCAAACGTTAGTTTTTAAGGTTAGATTTTTATTTTTATAACGTTTTTGTCAAACGTTAGTTTTTAAGGTTAGATTTATATATTTTATAACGTTTTTGTATAACGTTTGAGACTAAACATAAAAATGTCACTAATCTAATGTTTATTTAAGTTAGATTTTTGTACTTTTCTACCAGGGTCGTGAAACACTTTATAAACAAATAATACAATTCTTAAAGATCTACAACTTTTACTTTTGGTATTGTATCTCAAATGAATTTTTCTCCAAAATGCAATAAGTCTTACAAAATGTTTTCATTAAATCAAACCCTTCTCTATATGGATATCTACAACACAAAAGGATCCATTCTGACGGTAGGTATACCACAAGGCGTGTTTTTTCTTTAATTAATTGACAATGACAAAAAATAGTATATTAAAGTACTATTACCCAGTCCGCACATATATGGATGCAACATGGTAAAGAAAGATTTTTTAGGTAACAAGTGCCATATGACATGAGACATAACATACATATGTATGCTACATAACATGCCCTATAACAGAAAGATTTTTTACGTTACATGTGCCATATTACATAAGATGTAACATACCTATGTATGATACATAACATGCAATATTGCATGTTATGTATCATATACATGGTACGAGAACATACACGATACATAAAATGTTATGAATTCAATACTAAATATGGCGTCTATATTATTTTAATTTTTATAGGTTAGAATCACTAATATTCTTAAAATTGTTGTTAATAATAAAAGTTTTACCCTTAAGTAGTAGAAACGCATGTATTTTTAGACAACTAAACTGATTTTAGATAATTTTAGACAAAAAATTAAAATATATATTTTTTTTTTAAATGATTATTTGCTATTTTTTTTTCTAAAAATTGGCTTTTTATGTGGCCCATGATTTTTAAGCCTGGTAGAAAGTAGGCTTTCACAGTAAAAATGCACATCGTATAAGAATTTTGCCTGATGGATGCTACATATAAAGATATTTATATACTTTAATTATTAGGTTTATCAAAAAGACGTAAAAATGTTCACCATGTCTAAATCTATGATGCACTCCATAACAAGCAAAATTCGGAAACGCCTACTTTTATTGTTATGTACCTAGTATGTATCTGATATGTAGCATGTTATGTAGCTGGTACATAACTTGAGGCGGAATTGTTAAAGTCCAAGGACTATACATGGGCTATAAAAATTACATGTCTGCAACATCACATAGAACAGTGGTTATGTACCTGCTATGTTCCTGCCATGTATTTGTGTTGACTGGGTAGTGAAAGTGAAATCTACCTGGATATAGCAATGAAAACATTTCGGTTTGACGTGGACTCAAGGCGCATCTGGGAGGGGATATATGATCTAATATATACATAGTGAGGTCCAACGAACTAATAACTCTTCTCTCTAGAATAGACATTTCATTCGTTAAAACTGACAAAAACGTCGGCAACAGAAACATTCGTCTGTCTTACTCGCACATCTTTGTTCTAACATAGACAACAATACCAGTTACTGGTAATTTTTATTGTTTAGGCCTGAATATACCTACTATTTGTTTACAAACAAACCGAGATGTTGGCGATACTTTATTTCAACGGTATGCCTATTCTAGAAAGAAGAGTTATTAGTTCGTTGGTGAGGTCACGCACAATCCATTCAACATGTTGGTATAAAACATAAAACGCTGGAATAAAATCTTTTTGGTAAAAAGAAGATATGATAACTGAAGGTTTTAATGTAATTACAGTATAATATGCAACGAACTAATAACTCTTCTCTCTAGAATAGGAATTTCATTTGTAAAAACTGACAAAAACGTAGCCAACATATACATTTGTCTGTCTTACTCGCACAGCTTTGTTCTAACATATACAACAATACCAGTTACTGGAAATTTTTATTGTTTAGGCCTGAATATACCTACTATTTGTTTACAAACAAACCGACATGTTGGCGATACTTTATTTCAACGGTATGCCTATTCTAGAAAGAAGAGTTATTAGTTCGTTGGTGAGGTCACGCACAATCCATTCAACATGTTGGTATAAAACAGAAAACGCTGGAATAAAATCTTTTTGGTAAAAAGAAGATATGATAACTGAAGGTTTTAATGTAATTACAGTATAATATGCAACGAACTAATAACTCTTCTCTCTAGAATAGGAATTTCATTTGTAAAAACTGACAAAAACGTAGCCAACATATACATTTGTCTGTCTTACTCGCACAGCTTTGTTCTAACAGAGACAACAATACCAGTTACTGGTAATTTTTATTGTTTAGGCCTGAATATACCTACTATTTGTTTACAAACAAACCGAGATGTTGGCGATACTTTATTTTAACGGTATGCGTATTCTAGAAAGAAGAGTTATTAGTTCGTTGGTGAGGTCACGCACAATCCATTCAACATGTTGGTATAAAACATAAAACGCTGGAATAAAATCTTTTTGGTAAAAAGAAGATATGATAACTGAAGGTTTTAATGTAATTACAGTATAATATGCAACGAACTAATAACTCTTCTCTCTAGAATAGGAATTTCATTTGTAAAAACTGACAAAAACGTAGCCAACATATACATTTGTCTGTCTTACTCGCACAGCTTTGTTCTAACAGAGACAACAATACCAGTTACTGGTAATTTTTATTGTTTAGGCCTGAATATACCTACCTACTATTTGTTTACAAACAAACCGAGATGTTGGCGATACTTTATATTAACGGTATGCGTATTCCAGAGAAAAGAGTTATTAGTTCGTTGGTAATATGGTATAAAATACCTTGGTAGGTCCCAGAACGACTTAAAACCAAAAAATAAATAAAAATAAATTTGATCGATTAGAACCAGCATAACGGTACCTTTTCTAATGAACGCAAACGAATGATAATTATTAAAACTATTATATTACACTTAAAGTATCTAATTGTTATAACGTTATATATTTTTTAACTAGCCCGTAGTTTTTATAGTCTAGTTAGCGCAATAAATACGATTCAGTTGTAATTTCTCGTAAATTGCAACTCTTAAATGCACTTGCATAAAATCCACTATTCATAATTATCAGTAGTCGGCGTAAACTCAGTTATGACTCATCAACGTTGAAAATAAACACAGAAACATAGGCTTACGGAATAATTTTGCCGAATTATGAGGGAAATTTTCATAAGGGTCACTAAATCGAAGCATTTGACGACTAATTTGTTACACACAACAATATTGACTATACATATTAACTATAGATATGTATATATATATATATATATATCGGTGCTTTTCCAAGAAAAAAACGACATCCATATAGAGATATATGGAAAGGATTTGATTTTCGTAGTTGTCCTTACTACCGATATGTGGCTCTGAAGAGTGCTAAAAAGCACGAAATCGATCAGTCACTTCGGAGGGAGGACTGCGTTAATCAAACAAAAGTCGCTTTAAGGAATAGTAAAATATTTTATATAGATTTTTTAAATTATCAAACAATTTAATTTAGTTTATTGAAATATAAATATCTGATCTTACAGCAAAAATGTTTTGAAGAAATAATCGAAGTGCTGGGACCTGAAAAATCAGTGGAACCTGAGGATTTGCCCAAATTAAAATATCTGGAAAGCGTCATAAAAGAAACCCTAAGGCTGTTCCCTGTGGGACCATTTATTTCTCGTTCCCTTGAGGAAGATATAGACTTAGGTAAAGCCCAGTCTTAGCTAATTATCAGTAGTCGGCGTAAACTCAGTTATGACTCATCAACGTTGAAAATAAACACAGAAACATAGGCTTACGGAATAATTTTGCCGAATTATGAGGGAAATTTTTATAAAGGTCACTAAATCGAAACATTTGACGACTAATTTGTTACATACAACAATATTGACTATACATATTAACTATAAATATGTATATATATATCGGTGCTTTTCAAAGAAAAAACCGACATTCGATTTTTATCTTTTAAGAATACGAAAGTTTTTAATTTTTATTTATCGATAACTTTTTTACCCACCTTACTCGTTTAAATGGAATCATTAAAAAAAATCAAGATAAAAAGAAATAAAAATGTGAATAAAACCTCGCGTCAACGCTAGAGTAGACGCGGCGCCTATGCGAGTACTGGAAATTCGCCGAGTACTGCACATTACACTACACTAGACTACCTAAGTGGTTCCTAGCGGAACCACTCATACTACTCATTTACCCTAACAAACCTACCTATCTAATGCTCTATAACGTGTGAGATGCCGTTTTCGTTTTCAAGTGTTTTATCCTAAGTCATTTTTAGGATAAATTTTTATTGGCAGCTTGTTTAAAACTACAATAATTTAAAAAAAATAAGTAATTAAAATAATATAAAATATAAGTTATTAAAATAATATATTTACCCAGACAGCACATAAGAACTGTTAGATATCCAGGGGATATACTTGGGGGATATCCACTGCATATCGATGAGATATCCATTGGACATCTATTTTTTTGACCTCCCTAAAGTATATCCACTAGATATCCACTAGATATCCACTAGATATCCACTAGATATCCACTAGATATCCACTAGATATCCACTAGATATCCACTAGATATCCACTAGATATCCACTAGATATCCACTAGATATCCGCTAGATATCCACTAGATATCCACTAGATATCCACTAGATATCCACTAGATATCCATCATGGATATCCTGCATATCAATGATGGATCTCTAATGGATATCCAGTGAATATAATTTAGGGAGGTTAAAAAAATAGATATCTACGAGATATCCAGTGGATATCCTGGATGTCCATGGGATATCTAATGGCTATCCAGGCTATCCACTGGATATACTCTACATCCAGAAAGTATATCCCCTGGATATCTAATAGTTGTTATGTGCTGTCTATGTAGTTAATATATATTATTATCATGTCACGTCATATATGTTAAAATATTTAATTTTTAAAAAATTAAACTAAATGGTTAATATGGTCAAGTGTTTTTTGAAAACGAGCATGAATGGAGCTCTCTACAACTAGAATTATGAAACAAAAGACGTCTACCCTATCTTTATCTCATTTGTGCTACACTTTCCAGCCAACCAAATAAATACTGTATTTGATTTTTATACAACACATACAGTATTTATTTGGTTGGCCGGAAAGTGTAGCACTGAGCTGCACGAACGAACATAGACAATGTGAATCTGTAGAATACGATAATGCTACTAAAAGATTAGATTAGATAGCGCCAGTAGTTTCTTTAATAAAAATAATATAGTTACACTTTTCGCCCGGCCAAGTAAATATTGTATTTGTTCAACAAAGAACAAATACAGAATTTGTTTGGTTGGGTGGAAGTGGGAGTGTATGTATGTATTCTATCCTTTTTGGGTAGAACTTTTGTCCCTGTCTAATCTAACGGGAGAAATCGCCATTGCGTTTAGTCAAAATTAATAGAGAGCCCCTAGCACAAGTATGAAGCTTATTTAGGGCTCTCCATGACTATGTGTAAGATTTCTAAAATAAATAAAAAAAATAAAAAAAATAATAATAATAAAATACCTATTTAAGATTCTCTCATTAGACAAACATGATTGTGTTTTTAAACATTTACAAATAAATAATAAATAATCATTAATTAAACTAAAAGAGAGTGAAAATGTGACTTTGTGACACTCCTTGATTCAAGGTGTATCTCTACATCTATTGTCATAGTGGGCTTAAAATAATGATTTCATTTGTTTCAATGCTACCTGTTACTATTGTAACTAGAAAGCGTGCTTCCCCCTTGAGCCCCCCTCGGTTCGCAAATAAATATACACAGATAAAGCGATTGTCTTCTGTTTCATTATTATAATGGATATAACTAATTTGTGGTTAATTTGTTTATTTTTTAAGTTAAACTTGACCTTAAATATAGGAAAAATTACAAAATTTTATATAAAATAATATTATTTGAAAGAATTTTTTAATTAATATATATATATATATATATATATATATATATATATATATATATATTTAATTAATTTTATTTTTTCTTTTTGTTACGTTATACTGTTTCTTTATTTCTTTTTTTAATAAAATTGACCTTATACATTTATACATACCGTAAAAATGGCAAAATTTAACTATTTAAAACAAACAGATGACAATATTAAAAATTGTGATTTCCTGCTTTTATTATTGTTATTATTATTTATTAGATAATATTTTTTTTATGTACACATATTTTTAAAATTTAAATTAAATTAAATTATTCAATAATTACTTTTGGACATTGTTATATAAAATTAAGATAGAATTAAACTATTAAGAATTTAACCAACAAATGAAAAATCCCCATAACTCCGAAACAGCATTTTTAGGCATATGTTTATAACCTTATTTACTTAAGAAAAATCATTCCATAACACAGTTCCTAAAAGCTTTCAACACGTTAATATACACATATGTACAAGAATGTTTTTCACTCGATCGGTTGTAGCTTTGTCTAGTTGGTGTGTGTTTTGGTGGTTGGTTGGTTTGGAACCCAAACGGCTAACCCCCACGACACTAGACAAAGTAGCAACTGATCGAGTGACCTTAGATGCACTGGGGTCCTGAAGAAAAGTTGTATTTTGACCCGGCCTTATGTATACGCTCAATGACTCCGTTTGCTTGAGGACGATGTCTAAAAAATGCAAGAAAATAAAGCCATCATTTTATAGTATATTACATAACTAGTGTGGAAAGTGAAATATTTCACGCGAGTGGGAAGGTTTAAGAATGAGCCGTCAGGCGAGTGAGGAAACCCCACAAGTGTACGAAATACACTTTCCAACGAGTTATCTACACTATTTTTCCTACGATCCTGAAAAATTATAAAGTTTTTTAATTTAATATTTTCTGATTGTTATTACTTATTCAAAGAATTTTTGAGAAAAGCAAAGCATACAAAGCAAAAAATAGCATACAAATTTATGTATGTTAAACAGGAAATATGATTTTCTTTTACTTTTAGTTTTCTTGTTTTTTAAATGGAATAGAATATTATACAATACAATACCTAGCTGTTTAATAGGTTGCCTATAACGCAAGCCTCTTGTGTAAGTCAAGGCAAGACAGTTTACTAATTAAATTAGATTTCTTTCGATATGCATATAAAACAGTAAAATTGTACTGTTTTATGATTTCATAAGAAAAAGACCGTGTATCTTGATGTTTTCTTGTAAAATGTAAGGTAACTAAATAAAAAATTAAGTAATTTTATAAAATCTAGACATAAATAAAACATCCCAAGTTATATCTTGGTCAATCTAGTAAGGTTATAATTATAGTTTCTCTTTTTGACATGAAAAACAGCAATATTTGGATTGAAAAACCAAAAAGATATCATAAAATTCTGTGATAAAAGGTGGAAAATGGCATATAAAACGAGGTGAGCTAAATTCGTAGAATCTACAACGTAAATTAAGGCCAACCTACATACGTGAAATTAGGCAAAACTACATACATAAATATCACACTAGGGTGATATGAAAATATCAAACAAGTGTGATATAAGGCGTTTTCTAAAGAACAAAAGAGTGTGCTAAATGTCATTTTCATAGGGGATCGTAGGAAAAAATATTTAACAGATACTATGTATATCATTTATTAAAATCTAACCTTATAATAAAAAATCGTATTATAATATTATAATTTTTTTCAAGAAATTTATTAATGTTAATTGTTAAAACCTTGCAAAAGATTAAGTTTTACAGGAATCATATCTGCCTTGAAAAAAAAAATAATACGACAAATGACAACACATTATTAAACAATACATTATAATTATTCAAAAATTGCCTGTATTTAAATTTGTGACAATGTTATATGCAATGTACTTTATAATGATAATGACCCAGTTTGTAAAAAATATTATTTATATTTTTTATTTACTTCACGGTACACATTACAGGCTTGTCCAATCAACCAGCAATCAATTATTTTAATCAATTTAAAATCAGTTTTAAATCAATTTTAAATCATTTTTAAATTACTTAAAAAATTTGGCTTATAAGGTGTTTAAGGTTGCTGAAACTGATAAGATCTTTTTAGGTAGTTTTCAAGATTTTTCGAGGTTATTTTAAAGATTATTTTTTAACGTTTTTATCAACCAATTATTTAACAATACTTCTGACCACGTGTTTATTTCTGTCCAATCATATTACAGTTATATTGGGAATTTTTTACTGTAGAAAATTCTAGTGAGAATCGCTATTTTGTTTTTCAGTATTCCTTTTTTACAACAAGATTTCATACCCAAAACTAATTAATAATTTAATATGAATATATTACTAGTTATAATTATTGTTATTACATTATTATTTAACAAAAAATACCTCAAAATATTCTTTTTATAAAATGTAATGACAGTTTTTATAGGTTGACTTTTATGAACATACCTGCAAGCCTAGCGCAGTACCGCGCTAGTCAGTACTGCAGTAAGTGACTTAACTATTGACAGAACTATAATTTGCAATTTAAAAATGGACAAAAAAGGTTTCGGTTTAGCAATTGAAAATGGAATTAAATTAACCAAATCAAAGAATATGCCTTTAAAAATATTAAGATAAGTAATAAAACAATTTATATGATTTTGCGATGAAAAAATATATAAGTAGGTTTGACATATTATAAATCGTTAAAAAATAATCTTCCGAATTACACATGATTCTTCGAATTATCGTAAAAATTCAGTTTGCATTCAAAGCGAATAATTACTCCAGGGGCATCGCCCCTGCAGGTCGTAATTATTTCCAGACAGCCAATTTTCATGAAAACAGCGAATTTTTCCCGCATAATTCTCAGCCTCTTGTGTAATTATAATATATTTTTCATATATTAAATGAAAATTCAGATCTTAGGGCATTGCCTCCTAGATGGAATTATATATGAAAATTCAGATCTTAGGGGATTACCTCCTAGAAGGAATTCAGGTGTATAATAGATATTTACGATACAAGTGAGGACAACATCATTAAGATACATGTGTGGAAGTTATACAACGAGTGCGTAGCACGAGTTGTGTAACCACAGAAGTATATAAATGGGGCTAACTCACGTGTATTGTACAATATTTTATCTACCCTGCAAGTTGAGAAGCTCTTAACTCACATATAAATATACTGTTTTTTTTTTCATAAATTGTTATTCTATGGATGCTTATAATCGCTCGTGTTTAGTGCACTAGGTTCAAGCAATTTTGGTTTTCTGGGTTGGTCACAAAGAACTTTTACCTCAAGAAGTAATTTCAGACCAATGTTTATGAAGGTGTCATCTTTTTGTTTGTTTATTTACTAACAGAAACGCGATACAGCTTTGTGGTGTAAAATGTAGATGTCGCTAGTCGACTTTCAGGCTACCTAGTAGCGATGTTGCGTAGTTTCCACCTTATCATGAATTCAAATCATTATACTTAAATTAAAAATGTCAAAAACTTTATTGTGTATACTATAATTATATTTAATAATATAGTATATTTAAATCTATTAAAATTAAACTACTAGTTCATATAAAACTCATACAGAACTAATGTTTCTTAAAATTTACAATAAAATATCCAAAGTATATGTTTCCAATCGGCAACACTGTACCCCTGTCAGTCATTTTACGACATTAGACTGTGAGTTTACACATTCTTTCTCTCTCTTTACGCGTACTAAGTGCTTCAAACAAAGCATACGGTAGATTTCATCATGTTCCTTCTTGAGGTAAAAGTTCTTTGGTTGGTCAGTAAATATAGATTTTTTTGACATGGGAATCCCCATATGGTGACAAACGATAACATTAAATGTTTATTGTATTTTTTTTTGTCCAAACGAAAACTGCAGTGAAAGTTAAAACTTACCGAGTAGGTGTCTTCTCTCGAATCCTTTTAAACGAAAGTGTATTGATTTTAAAATAAGAAAAAAAAACTTTTACAATGATACCATCACATATATTTGAGGTGCTTATTTTCAAAGTGACCAAAGTTACATTTTTCTCTTCATTTTTTTTTAATGTTTTTTATTAAAAAAAAAAAATAGTTTTTTTTATATAGGGTGATCAATAACTGGAATGCCAAAATGTTAGAGATGATTCTTCATCCAAAAATACCAAAAAAAGTCCCTGTAAAGGTTGGTCCGCAAATAAGCCCTAAGGGAGTTACGGCCCTTTAAAATTGTAATAAAAATAAGGTTTTTAATTAATAACTCTGGTATCCTTTAAGCTAGAGCGACGAGCTTTTGCATGTATACTACTATTAATAAGGGCAATAAGTTTAATTTAATTTATTTTTTTGAATGTAACCAGAGGAGTCCCTAGACAGAAAAATGTATAAGACTTAACACATTTTTGCCCCAAACTTTTTTATGTGTACTTTTTTTGGATTTGTTGTAAAAATATGGATTCCTTGAGTATAAATACACAAAAAATGTCATATAGTGTAACACTGTAGGAGCAACGGTTTAAAAAAAATGCAATTAAGAGGAAGTAACATTTTGTGCCACCAAAAACGTTACTTTTTAAAAGGCTATTACTCTTTTAATATTAAATTTAGTTGTTTTGGCGAAGAATACTTTTTTGCTCAGTTTTAAATGAAGAATCGCCCTGCAGCAATAAAATGTTATTGATGCTTTTTTTTGTACCCCATTCAATATGTCATCTTCGAAGGGACGTAGCTCCCATAGGGCTCATTTCCCGACCAACCGTTATAAAAACTTTTTTCATATTTTTGAATGTAGAATCACCTCTTAAATTTTGGCATGTCAGTTACTGATCACCCTGTATGTACTAAAAACTGTTTACCCTCGTCTTTACCGATACTTTGCCTTCAGGACCCCTTTGTATCCAAGTTGCAACGCGTTGGTGGTCTTACTTCTCTATAAAACTTGTAGAGAATTTCAAGAGCTACAGGTTTGCTCATAACCTCAAGATAAATAATTTGAATGAAAAATAAAAAAAAAATACCTCCATCATGGCTTTTTTTTAATATAACGGTAACGGAATCTCATCAAAATTTCATCAAAAGGAAATAGGATATAATTGACTGAAGCTAAACGCCTCAATATGAAAAGATACAAAAGATATATACAGGGTGTATTTGAAATAGCGTAGGAAATTTTAACAGGTACATGATAAAATATGACAAAAAGTTCCTATAAACATATGTCTAAAAATGCTACGCCCCTTTGAAAGTGGCTAAAAAATCGGTTTTTATTTAATAACTCAGGAACCCTTTGAGATATATTAACGAGGTTTTGCACGTGAATTAATCCTAATAAGGCCCATCTTTGTATGTCATTTTCACGTACTTATTTAAACCAGGGGTGTGCGAAACGGGGGGGCCTTATCAGTTTTTTGTCCCAAACTTTTTCTGTGTAACTTTTTTGCAATTTTATTTTTGAAATATGATTCCACAGGTCAAAATACATAAAAAAGGTACTCTTGTAATACTGTAGGATTAACCGTTTTCGAGAAAAGTTCATTTGAAGGTGAAATTTCACGGTTCGAGGACGAAAAATTAAATACTAAAATGTCGAAAACCAAAATTTTAATGATGCAGTGTTATTCTACATCAAAAACTAAGAAAAAAAGTTTCCATACATGTAGGTCGAAAAAACGCTTTTGAAGCTACCATAGCCCTTTAAAAATGAGGCATATTTAGGAGACCATAGCTCCATTAGGATTGATTTTTGGAAGTATCTGTATATGAGGTTTTTTTCTTAGTTTTTAATGTACATTCACCCTGCATCATTAAAATTTTGGTTTTCAACATTTTAGTATTTAATTTTTCGTCCTCGAACCGTGGAATTTCACCTTCAAATGAATTTTTCTCGAAAACGGTTAATCCTACAGTATTACAACAAGAGTACCTTTTTATGTATTTTGACCTGAGGAATCATATTTCAAAAAATAAAATTGCAAAAAAGTTACATAGAAAAAAGTTTGGGACAAAAAACTGATAAGCCCCCCCCGTTCGCACACCCCTGGTTGAAATAAGTACATGACTATAACACATAAAAACGGGCATTGGTAGGATTAGTTGACGTGCAAAACCTCGTTGATATATCTCAAAGGGTTCCTGAGTTATTAAATAAAAACCGATTTTTTTAGCCACTTTCAAAGGGGCGTAGCTCCATTATGACGCATTTTTAGACATATATTTATAGGAACTTTTTGTCATATTTTATCATATAGAATCACCTGTTTAAATTTCCTACGCTATTTCAAATACACCGTGTATATATATTTTATTTAGTAAATAGAGATTTCGTGTAACACGAATCGTGTTAACTGATATTCTTTGTCTGTTTTGCTATTTTGTAGGTGAGCAAAATTCCCAATACAATAGTAGGACAGTCATATGAAGAAATGTGGCGAATAATAGATTTCAATTATAATAAACCGTGAAGATATGTAATGCTACGTATTCCATTATATACTATTCACAGTAATATACCATATTGCATTTTTCCCAAATACATAAAAAAAATTAAAAAAAATCATCATTTTTTTTTATTTTCTTTTTGCGAAAAACGAAGAAAAAAAATATTTTTAGAAAAAAAAACATTTTTTAATATCTTTTTTGAAAAAAAAAATAAATAAATAAATAAATAAAAAAAAAAAATTCAAAAATTCTTTTTTTCAATAAAAAAAAATTATTTTTTAAGATTTTTTTAACATTATTAGTAAGTTTTATTAGCAGCAGTATTTTTAAATTAAATAATTTTTTAAAATTTTGGTCTCGTGTAAGTTTCCTTGTTAATAAAACCAGATCTGGTTTGAATTTTGCCACGAAAACCTTGATTTTTAAATCTGTCACCGATATATAAATATATAATGAATTTTTTAACCTAATATTTTAAATCGGATGAACGGTTGTAGGCGTACACGCGTTCGCGGACCTACAAAAAAAACAAGCCGTGAAGATATGTAATGCTACGCATTCCATTATATACTATTTACAGTAAATGGTATATTGCATTTTCCCAAATACATAAAAAAAAATAAAAAAAAAATAACACTTTAAAACATTTTTCAATTTTTTTTTTTAATTTCCTTTCCGACCTTTTTACTTTATATACAATAGTATATTGTTTTACTAGAGGAAAAGTGATAATTTTTTTTACGGATGGGAGATTAGCTCAGCGGTCTAAGGCATCGATATAGCATTGACACTGAGCTAATGATCGTGAGTTCAAACCTCACTGGCGCCGATTGCCTTTTTCAGTTAATTAATAATTGAAATTTGGCGAAGGCGCACTCCCTAGATATATTGGTTCGAAAGTCAATTAAAGCCGGTGGTTCCCTCTACTACTAGCCCACACAAGTCCTGGACTTAGGGGATGCTTAATTAAGTAGAATAGTACGAGGTTAAAAATAAACATAAATAAAATAAATAAATAAACAAACTAGTCTGTAGAATTTACGGACGCGAAGCGGAGCCTGGAAACTACAGAGTAAAAAAAGCTCTTTTCCTCTGAGTGAAACATACTATTTTTTCTTCAAACATCCTATATATATTTTTTTAAATATTAATTTTTGAATTTAATTTATTTAGTAATAATTTTTTTTATTAAAAGGGGCCAATAAAACCCTTTCGAAATAAACTTAAACCTTCCTTAGCTCATTTTAAATTTTTTTCGTTGGCTAAATCCTACACTTTTCGCGAGTTCGATGGTAACTTGTCTAATGTAGCATTTGCAATTTCGGAGAAATTTGTAGGTGTATAAACCATATATTCTTCTTCAATCATTTTTAATCAATTTCACATAAGGTTTTTGCACAGAATCTCGAGTCAACCATCTGTTTACATAATAAACAAGTTTGAAGTATGGCTGTCATCAAAGTCAAAGAGTGCTGCCGCCAGTGGTGGTTTTGCTAACTAACTTCTTTTTTACGGCGTACAACAATGGACTCATTTTTTTACTGTAAAAAATAGATCACTTCTAACTAGTGTGTTCAGTTATAAAATATGAATATTTTAGTACGCTTGAAGAAAACCAGTATTGTTTTGTTAGCAGCAGTATTTTTTTGTACAGTACAATATTTCGCGAAAATGAGCAAATTTTTAAACACGAATGCAATACTTCAGAACCTTTTCTTCCAAAGTATTAATGCAAGTTTATTTTAATTATTCATAAAATTTTTGATTGCAAATTTATAACAGTTCCTCAAGGTTGTGACAAATTTTTGAAAATATTTTAATTCATTCACAATGCATTCCCCCAAAATAAGTAGGTATATCTTCATTTTTAGAACCAAAAAAATTGGTCAATTGCGATAGGACTCGCGCACTGATGGTACCTAGCTTTTTTTTTATTTTCGTGCACATATCTCCAAGGGTAATTTATATATGTTTTAAAGTACGTTCAATCCTTTGGATGCTAAAAGCTCCAAAGACGTGGTGAAATAGGATCCTAACTACCTCGAGGTATACGAAAAATATATTTTTAACTTATCGAGTCAAATACATTACATTTATCCAATACATACAGATAATAAGACAATTACCAGCTTTATTTTAAATAGATAAACTCAATAATAACCCCCGCGTGGCTTTTTGAGTGGATAATTATTTATTTTACCCACTCAACTGTCACTTGTCAAATTATTTTCTTGTAAATGTCATTAAAATTTTTAATAAAAATATGAATTCCTAAGCTATTTATTGGATAAAACCTTGTATGGCACTCATGGGTAAACCGATACCCAGACAGCACATGATATTTTAAAGACGTCTTTTTTAGATCTTAATTATGTCTGGACGTCTAAAGACATAAAAAGTATATCTTATGGACTTCTTTTTAGGGATGTTTAAAAGATATTTGATTATGATGTCTATAAGGTGTCTTTTAAGTATCGGTACAAGACGTCTTAACTTCGATACTCAAAATATATTATAACACAATCAACTATTAAAAAAACTACCATTTTTTAAAGATCTTTTTTTAAAAAACAAAAAAAATAAAATTTTTTTTTTTGTTTTTTTTTTTTATTTTCTTTTAACGAAAAACGAAAAAATAAAAAAAAAATAAAAAAATAATAATACTTATTACGCTTTTATATCAATACCCAGCAACCTAAATGGGAGAGGGTGTTATGTTGTAAAGTCGCCTGTGCAAGGCGTCAGTAAGACGTCTTAAAAAAGATGTCTTAAAGACGTTACCTTTTGTAACAAACGACGTCTTTAAGACGTCCTTAAGATGCATATACGGCGAAAACCGACGTTTTTAAGACATCTTGAATGACGAGCTACGACATCTTTAATATCTCTTTAAGTCATCATTGTGCTGTCTGGGTATTGCCCTCTCGAAAATTAACCTGCTGGGCTGACTCCTCGCAATGGGCAATGTCTTACTTTACCCACTAGTACCATAAATAACTATTACTTTTTTACTATAAAACACCAGACTTTCCCAGTTTTATTCATATATTTGGAGGAAAGTAAAATAATCAGTTGGTTATCCATCTGTCATTAGACTACCAAAAATACAGATGTCTGTATATAAAGTTGTCTATAGTACAGAAAACAATTTTAACTTCCATGTTTTATAAAAGTAGTGAATTATATTTGTAAATATATAATTCCTGGTCGGATCGAAGTATTGATTTACAGGGGTCAAGCAAAAAATAGACAGTCATTTTGGAGTGTTACGCCCGTGTTAATTGTATAGGAAAATAGCGTTACAAGGGGGTCCAAAATGATCAAAATTTGCGTTACGTTATACTTAAACGTTCCTTAGGGGTTGTCCATAAAATACGTCACGCAAATTGACCAAAATTCATACACTTCATACCCCTTTTCTCGCGTTATGAAAAGATGTAGAGATTTTATATTTTGGCTAAAATTTAAAATCTCTACAGCCTTTAATAAGGCGAGAAACGGGGTATGAAGTCCCAGACAGCACATGATATCTTAAAGACATCTTTTTTAGATTTTAATTATGTCTGGATGCCTAAAGACATAAAAAGGATATCTTATTGACTTCTTTTTAGGGATGTTTAAAAGATATCTGATTATGATGTCTATAAGATGTCTTTTAAGTACAAGACGTCTTAACTTCGATACTCATCTCTAAAAATAAACTAACCACAATCAACTATTAAATATTAAAAAAAATTACCATTTTTTTTTAATTTTCTTTTTACGAAAAACGAAAAAATTAAAAAAAATCAAAAAATAAATTTTTCATAAAAAAAACTGAATTTTTTTTTTTAAATCACATTTTTTTAAGATCTTTTTTTGACAAACAAATTACCTATAATTCTATTACGCTTTTTATATCAATACGACCTTACCTAGCACCGTAAATGGGAGGGGATGTTATGTTGTAAAGTCGCCTGTGCAAGGCGTCAGTAAGGCGTCTTAAAAAAGATGTCTTAAAGACGTTACCTTTTGTAACATACGACGTCGTTAAGACGTCTTTAAGATGCATATACGGCGAAAACCGAGCTACGACATCTTTAAGATCTCTTTAAGTCATCTTTGTGCTGAATTTTGGTGACGTATTTTATGGATAATACGACTATAGTGCTAATCACATGCATTCTTAATTTTAGCTAGCCCCCGGTAATAAATACCTTTATAATTCGACAACAAAACGCCTTCGCCAAAATTGTAAATTTTCCATTTACAATTTTGGCGAAGGCGAACATACAGGGTGTATTTGAAATAGCGTAGGAAATTTTAACAGGTGAAATCTATTATTCGCCACATTTCTTCATATGACTGTCCTACTATTGTATTGGGAATTTTGCTCACCTACAAAATAGCAAAACAGACAAAGAATATCAGTTAACACGATTCGTGTTACACGAAATCTCTATTTACTAAATAAAATATATATACACGGTGTATTTGAAATAGCGTAGGAAATTTAAACAGGTGATTCTATATGATAAAATATGACAAAAAGTTCCTATAAACATATGTCTAGAAATGCGTCATAAGGGAGCTACGCCCCTTTGAAATTGGCTAAAACAATCGGTTTTTATTTAATAACTCAGGAACCCTTTGAGATATGTTAACGAGGTTTTGCACGTGAATTAATCCTATTAAGGCCCATCTTTGTATGTCATTTTCACATACTTATTTAAACCAGGGGTGTGCGAAACGGGGGGGCCTTATCAGTTTTTTGTCCCAAACTTTTTTCTGTGTAACTTTTTTGCAATTTTATTTTTGAAATATAATTCCTCAGGTGAAAATACATAAAAAAGGTACTCTTGTTGTAATATTGTGGGATTAACCGTTTTCGAGAAAAGTTAATTTGAAGGTGAAATTTCACGGTTCGAGGACGAAAAATTAAATAATAAAATGTCGAAAACCAAAATTTTAATGATGCAATGTTATTCTACATCAAAAACTAAGAAAAAAAGTTTCCATACATGTAGGTCGAAAAAACCCTTTAAAAATGGTGCATATTTAGGAGACCATAGCTCCATTAGGATTGATTTTTGGAAGTACCTGTATATGAGGTTTTTTTCTTAGTTTTTAATGTACATTCGCCCTGCATCATTAAAATTTTGGTTTTCAAAATTTTAGTATTTAATTTTTCGTCCTCGAACCGTGGAATTTCACCTTCAAATGAATTTTTCTCGAAAACGGTAAATCCTACAGTATTACAACAAGAGTACCTTTTTTTATGTATTTTGACCTGAGGAATCATATTTCAAAAATAAAATTGCAAAAAAGTTACACAGAAAAAAGTTTGGGACAAAAAACTGATAAGCCCCCCCCGTTTCGCACACCCCTGGTTGAAATAAGTACATGAAAATAACACATAAAAACGGGCCTTGGTAGGATTAGTTGACGTGCAAAACCTCGTTGATATATCTCAAAGGGTTCCTGAGTTATTAAATAAAAACCGATTTTTTTTAGCCACTTTCAAAGGGGCGTAGCTCCCTTATGACGCATATTTAGACATATGTTTATAGGTAATTTTTTTCATATTTTATGATGTAGAATCATCCGACGCTATTTCAAATACACCGTGTACAGTGTGATTCAGAAAAAGGTTTACAATCCCAGACAGCACATGCTATCTTAAAGACATCTTTTTTAAATATTAATTATGTCTGGACGCCTAAAGACATAAAAAATATATCTTATGGACTTCTTTTTAGGGATGTTTAAAAGCTATCTAATTATGATGTCTCTAAGATGTCTTTTAAGTGTCGGTACAAGACGTCTTAGCTTCGATACTCATCGCTAAAAATAAATTAACCATTATCAGCTATATTACTTTTGAAATTGCTAGAATTGTCCCTTATAATAAAAGTAAGTTTTCCTGAAAAAGTTACGTTAATCGGAATTTTCTTTCAGCTTTTTTATATTTTTTAAAAAGTTTAACCCCCCATAACTTTTTTGTTTTTGGGGGTATTACTTTCAAAATTGGTAGAATTGATCCTTAAAATAAAAGTAATTTTTCCCAAAAAAAGTTAAGTTTGGACTTTTTCGGATTTTTTTTCAGCTTTTTCTGATTTATTTTTAAAGAGTAAAATAATTAGAATGCGAGGTAAGTTTTTGCGTATTATGTATACAGTGCGTGCATTAAGTCTGGAATCACCCGATTAACTTTTTAGTTACAAGTAAAACACAAAAACCCTCAGACAGGTCGATTTTTATTTTTAATTTTGCAAATTATGGTGTAATAAAAGTTATTAAAATTTGCACCCCCTTGCACCCTCACCCCCCAACTTTTTTTTTTTTTCAAATAGCAACCTACCCCTTGTGACACTTCGTTAGAAAGGTAATTTAATAAGCTTTCCAACGGTGTATAATAAAGCCTAATTTGGTAAAGGGCTAATGATAAAATGCACAATTTAGTTTATTATAAAGACATGTAAAGTATAACTTTAGTTCACTATAAATGTTCAAATTGATGTCCTTCAGCTCTTTAACAGTGGACAGTAAAAAAACGGGATTAAAATCGATTAAATAGTAAACATAAAATTGGTCAATAAAACGAAAAAAAATTGAATTTTTCAACAGGGTATAAAAGATTACAATAAGTTTAAAACAACCTTATTTAGATTCTCAGGAAGGTGCCAAGTAGGAAATAGGGCAACAATTACCATATTATGCGTAATATTTCACACAAACAATGTTTAAATAAAACATGCGTTTTTTCATAGACCCTTTAACAAATTAGGCTTTATCATACACTGTTGGAAAGCTTATTAAATTACCTTTCCAATGATGTATCACAAGGGGTAGGTTGCTACTTGAAAAAAAAAGTTGGGGGGTGAGGGTGCAAGGGGGTGCCAATTTTGATAACTTTTTTTAAACCAAAATTTGCAGAATTAAAAATATAAATCGACCTGTCCGAGGATTTTTGTATTTTACTTGTAACTAAAAAGTTATTCGGGTGATTCCAGACTTAATGCACGCACTGTATGTATATGGCAAAAATTACCTTATTCCAATTACGCTTTTTATATCAATACGACCGTATCTAGCAAACTAAATGGGAGGGGGTATTATGTTGTAAAGGCGTCTAGGGATCAGTAAGGCGTCTTTAAAAAGATATCTTGAAGATGTTTTTAGTAAGGCTTCTTAAAGACGTTAACTTTTGTAACATACGACGTCGTTAAGACGTCTTTAAGATACATATACGGCGAAAACCGACTTTCTTAAGACGTCTTGACGTCAGAATTTTTCAGCCACACAAAATTAAAAAAGTTCTGCTGCCAACGTGTTTCCAGAGTGGTTTTGTGCCATTTTGTCAGAGTTGAATCAGAGTGGTTCCAGGCTTGATTCACAGTAGATCCAAAGTGGGTTTGGACCTGTTTTTTTTTTTTTTTTTTTTTAAATCAGAGCGTTTTCAGAGTGTTTTCGTTTGGACTTTTTTTTTTTTTCAAAAAAAAAAAAGTCCAAACGAAAACACTCTGAAAACGCTCTGATTTTACTCTGGGAACGTTATGGATAAAGGGCACAAATACACTCTGGAAATACTCTGGTAACAGCATGATTACAAAATGTTATTAGAATGTTTCCAGAGTTTTTTCAGCGTGATTGTAAAGTCGCAAGGGTATGTATTTTGAGCCGCTGAATCAGAATCTGAGGTCGGAGTTTTAAAGTTGGCTCCCATTTTTAAAACAACCTGAAAAACATACTTTTTGCAATGATATGATATGATATGATATGATATGATATTATATGTTTTTTGAGGTTATGTTGAAAATGGTAGCTAACTTTTAAATTCCGACCTCAGATTCTGATTCAGCAGCTCAAAATACATAGGAATTGACTAGTCGAGTCCGTCGCCAACTGTCTTAATTTTGTGTGGCTGTGTTATCTCTGAAACTAAAATTTCGATCCAAAATAGTTTTTTACAAAAGATTTTATTTTTTTGAGGAGAATTAAATAACAGTAAAAAAATATGTTTCTGTTTAAAAAACAAAGTTGACCTTGATATGACCTTAAAAACCAAAATATCCGTAAAAAATAAATACGGCATTTTTTCGCTATTAAAATAAACAACTTTTGTCCTATTTTTTTTTCTAAAATGCATAGTATTCGAGATATTTGAAAGTTTCAGGTTAAAAGAGCACCCTGTATGCCAAAATTAAGCCAACTTCGCGAAAAGACATTTTCTCAGTAAATGTGAGGTGTCCTTTCAGAAGCCAAAATTTTTTTCCAGCTCTATCTAGTTATAAAAAAAATCAAAACAAAATTAGACTTATCTACTAAACCAAAAAAAACTGCATTGCACCGCAATTTCCAGAATAAAACGAAACCTTAGTAAATGATTAATTTCGTTTTAATTAAAACCTTATAATAAAACTTCACTTGTACAGGGGAATTTTTGAATAAATTGGATAATTCAAAAAATAAGGTTATTATAAAAAAGGCGGACAGGTTGATTTTTATTTTCAGTTTTAAAGATAAAAGAAAAAAAGTACAAGGGATGTATTTTTTTTGTCCAGTGTTGTGGTGTCGGGGGACCTGGGGGGCATATTCTCCCTCTTTTCTCTGCCCCCATGTCACTTTTTTCCCCAAACTTTTTTAGCGTAGATTTTTTAACATTTTCTCAATGAAATAGGATTCTTTAATTAAAAATACATAAAAAAGGTACTTTTGTAATACCGCAGGGCCAACAGTTTTCAAGGAAATCACGTTCTGGGCATCCAAAATAGAAACTAAAAAATGCACCAATAAAAAATTAAATACTTCAGGATTCTACATTAAAAACTGTGAAAAAAAGCTTGTATACATCTAGGTTCGAAAATGAGTTTTAAGAGTACTACAGCCTCTTAAAGAATAACACTTTTCAAGGGACTCTAGCCCCCTTAAAAGCTTTTTGTGGGTATTTGTCTACGGCAACTTTTTTTCGTAGTTTCTAATGTAGAATCGCCCCGCAGTATTGAAAATATAATAGGTGCATTTTTTAGTTTCTATTTTGGATGCTCAGACAGTGAAATTTCAAATTTTATCGAGAAAGGTTGGCCCTACGCTTATACGCGTATACGTATATATACCGTAAATCGTATGCGGTGTTACATAAAGAGTACCTTTTTAATACACTCCCACTTCCACCCAACCAAACAAATTCTGTATTTGTTCTTTGTTGAACAAATACAATATTTACTTGGCCGGGCGAAAAGTGTAACTATATTATTTTTATTAAAGAAATTAGTGGCACCATCTAAATTTTAGTAGAATTATCTTATTCTACAGATTCACATTAGCTATGTTCGTTCGTGCCGCTCACTGCTACACCTTCCGGCCAACCAAATAAATACTGTATTTGTTGTATGAAAAACAAATACAGTATTTATTTGGTTGACTGGAAAGTGTAGCACAAATGAGATAGAGATAGGGTAGACGTCTTTTGTTTCATAATTCTAGTTGTAGAGAGATCCATTAATGAATTATATTTTATTGAGAATATGTCAAAAAATCTACAGATAAAAAAGTTTGGGGCAAAAAGTGACATCGCCCCGCATTTTGCACGTCCCTGGTTAAAATTAGCCAAATAAAAATTACACAAAAGGATAGACTTTATCAATGTTAAGGCATGTGCAAAAATCGTTGATGTAGTTCATAGGGTTCCAGAGTTATTAAATAATAGTATATTAAAGTACTAGTTTCATAACATACGTTTTAGCGCACGAGTACAAGTTTTTTAGTTTTTCTAAAGTACTAGTGTTATGAAACGAGTACTTTATACAATTTTTTCTATTTTGCTGTAAAATTTAAAAAACTTACATTTAAATTGATGACTGATTTAGAGATTTTTGTTTTGGGTTGGCATTACAGTTTACACTATGTTTAAAATTCTAAGAACAAATGATATTTTGATATATTTTACAGTCATCACTTCTTTTTTCACTGCAATTAACCAGTCCACAATTTTAACACGGTAAAAAATAACCCAAACACAAAATTTTGTAAAAAATTAAACTTTAAATCGATATTGACATTTGCACGCAAAACGTCAAGAGATAGGCTTTTGTATGTTGCCAACCAAACAGAAAAAAAAGTAGAGACCTCTTATGGGCCTATAAGAACACGCAAAATGCGTGTGATTATGAGCTTATAAGAGTCGCAAAATAGAAAAAATAGTTTTTTTAAAGTTTAATTTTTTACAAAATTTTGTGTTTGAGTTATTTTTTACCGTGTTAAAATTGTGGGCTGGTTTATTGCAGTGAAAAAAGAAGAGATGACTGTAAAATATATCAAAATATCATTTGTTCTTAGAATTTTAAACATAGTGTAAAATGTAATGCCAACCCAATACAAAAATCCCTAAATCAGTCATCAATTTAAATGAAAGTTTTTTTAAATTTTAGAGCAAAATAGAAAAAATTGTATAAAGCACTCGTTTCATAACACGTTTTCATAACACGTTTTTAGAGCACTAGTACTTTAGAAAACTCGCCGCAAGCGGCTCGTTTTCTAAACTTGTACTCGTGCGCTAAAAACGTATGTTATGAAACTAGTACTTTAATATACTATTTCAGATGTACTCTAAAGAGGGTCGTAGCTCCCTGAGATCATTTCCAAACCAACCTTTATAGGAACGTTTTTTTATATTTTTAGACATAGAATCACCCCTTAAAATTTATACCCTAAAAAATTATTATCATTCATCAGCTAAAAATATCTCTGATCTTAATTGTAATTTTTGTCCAGTGTTTTTCTATATCACCCTGTATTCCCTTTTATCCCTCATTCTGTCCACCGATCCCGGGTCCCGAGCAATCGACGCTTGCGTCTCGGCGCCTCCTACACAATCTATCTCCCTCTCTCTCTCTAACCCATTGATAACCCTATATCTGTCTCTGTCTGGTCTCTATCTGTAACACCGTATCTCTGCAACGGTTTGACAATACAGTAGTAGGCATTGAATACTCGACGCGCAGTGTTAAAACAAAAGCTAATCGCGTTTTATTATATATAAATATATATACATGTATAGACACTTTTTGTTCGTTGTTTTTTTGTATGAAAGTGTGATTTTTTTTAGGTTGTATATAAGTATATCAATAAACAATATCTGAAAAATATATTTTAATTCATTATATTCGAGTTAGTTTTGATTTATTCCGTGTGCGAGCGGTTTAAATTTTTTAGTGTCATTTTAAATTTTGATGAGTTTTCCCGAGTTTTTTCTGATTGGATTTTAACATGTTTTGTTTTAAAGGTTTGGACTTTAAATTTATATTTTTTATTTGGGGATGAAATTTTGCTTTGTTGCGGGAGATATCTTGTGGGGGAGGGGCCCTATTTGCATTTATCGGCGCTAACGTAGCCTATGTTACATAGGGGAGTTTTTTTCAGATAAGCATATGTTGGTAGATTTACATTTTTGGAAAACTGTCACCTTGAAATATATAAAAATTTCGCCTGCGACGCTAACTTAATTAAAAAGTTGCAGATTATGCACGTATGACTAAAATCTATAGAATATATGCATATTTAAAAAATAATGACGAAGGCGCTCACTCTGTTACACCCTGGTAACTGAGGCCCTCCGTTGAATTTTCCTGATTAGGGCCCTGAATTATCTACCCAAAATTTGAAATAAATATTTAATTTATAAAAAATATACCTATTGGTTTTATGTAGATGATTCAGGGACGTAACTAAAAAAAATCAGGGTGGGCCCAGCCCCCAGTCCAGGTAACGTATTTAAGGCATCTTTTTAAGACGCCTTACTGACGCCTTGCACAGGCGACTTGACAACCTAATACTCCCTCCCATTTACGTTGCTAGGTACGGTCGTATTGATATAAAAAGCGTAATAAGAATTAGAATGAGAATCAAGTTTAGCGCCGCAGGGGAATTCTTTTTTATACATTTCAAGGTAACAATTTTTCAAAAGTCTTCGAATTAAAAAGTGGCCCATGGTTGCAAGTTTGCCCAAATAGCACCGATGATCTAAGAATATTCTCTAATTATTCTATTGGGAATATTCTTAGAATAAACTTTTAGATATGCTATGATTATGCCTTAAACTTGCGCTTAAAATGCATAATCTATGCAAATGCATGACATATTCTTATAATTTTCTCATATCATTCTTCTAATGCATATTCTAAGAAATTTCTGTTCTTAAAAATTATGTTATGCATATTCTAAGAATGTTCTGATAGAAGGTTTATTTGAATTTGCCGCTGTTCAGCAATACATTTTTGACATGTTGGAGCTGTAATTCTACAGTATTCGATAAAAAACTATACATTTAATTGTTTTTGGTGATTCCAATCGTGTATTATTTGATTATAATTATAGACCTAACTCTAGTAGAAATTTAACGTTAGAATAACGTTTTTCTAACGTTACAAAACTGTATAAAAGTACGTTATAAAATATGTGCAAATGTCCCGCTTTTTAATGTTAGAATCTAACGTTAGTTACAAACGTTAATCTAACGTTAGATTTTTAAGTTAGAAATACGTACGTTTAATTATACATTTGTCTGTCTTACTCGCACAGCTTTGTTCTAACAGAGACAACAATAACAGTTACTGGTAATTGATATT
>OY294053.1:2562267-2603960 GCA_958510825.1 Brachypterus glaber
TCTAATCTAACCCTCCAGAGGTATAACTCCGGCAGTAATACTCCCTGAAAATTCCATCAATGAGTATCGTCATTTTCTCCCCTTGGAACGAAATTTGTGTACTTGCACAGGAAGGTTTCCTCGAGAAAAGATCACATGTTTTCAGTTGTATGGTATAACTTACCCTAGTAGAAATTTAACTTTAGAATAACGTTTTTATAACGTTAGAAAACTGTATAAAAGTACGTTATAAAATATGTGCAATTGTCACCCTTTTTAACGTTACAATCAAACGTTAGTTACAAACGTTAATCTAAGGTTAGATTTTTTAAGTTAGAAATGCGTTATAAGTACGTTTAATTTCTAACTTTCGGAAGGGGAGTGGGCAACTAGGAAATTTCTACCCGCATCTATTTTTATAGGGTCACTCCATCCGGCGGTGGTTTTTTGACATTAATAAATATTTATGTCACATTAATCACCATGTCAACCTACAGAATATGTACCTGCAATAATTAAATTTGCTTCCATAGCTACAAATTCAACTTTTAAAGGTAATTTAACATCAGCAACAGTATTGGTTCACTTAAAGCGTTCTTATTTTTGAATTGAACAAAGATGGATTTCTTTTAACATTTTTTTCATATTTTCCAGAGGGTTTTTAATATACCCTCAAATTTCTGTACTCGAGTTCTGGAACAGGCTGTATATAAAAACAATCGAAAATCGTAAGTTATAACTCTAACTTCATGGAACCTTTTTATGTGGAAATACCCATTTACAGCACCCCATAAGAATCATTTATAGGGAATGACTGCTGCGACAAAACGCTGCCCATAAAATATATACTTGGGTCGAAACGCCAAAAATTTATGGGGGAAAAATATTGTCAGTTTTACCGCAAGATAAGAATAATTATTATTTTCCTCACGTAATTTTTGATAAATCAGTAACTAATATTTTTTTGATTTTTGACTGAAAAATGGTTGTAATATATTACCGGAAGTGGGGATGTTTCCAGTGGGAATGTTCCCCAAGATGAATGGAGGAACTGGTTACTCTAGGCTAAAGTATTATCAGTATTATTAGTAGTATATCTTTATAAGACAGCTGTATTTTAATACTAGTATTCCAAGAAAGCGACTTTATTCGTTTAAAAAGTTTTGTTAGTGGTAGGAAATAACATGTGGCGCCACCTATAGCATAACGCTGTAAAGTGCACTGAAATTGAAAAATTACACAAGCCTGTACTAAATAACATCTATAAAAAGCCACATAATAACGCGAAAAACGTTATATTAAGTTAAATAATAACGTCGGAATAGAGATTTCTCCCGTTAGATTAGACAGGGACAAAAGTTCTACCCAAAAAGGATAGAAGACATACATACACTCCCACTTCCACCCAACCAAACAAATTCTGTATTTGTTCTTAGTTGAACAAATACAATATTTACTTGGCCGGGCGAAAAGTGCAACTATATTAAAGAAATTACTGGCGCCATCTAAATTTTAGTAGAATTATCTTATTCTACAGATTCACATTAGCTATGTTCGTTCGTGCCGTGCCGTTCACTGCTACACTTTCCGGCCAACCAAATAAATACTGTATTTGTTGTATGAAAAACAAATACAGTATTTATTTGGTTGGCTGGAAAGTGTAGCACAAATGAGATAGAGATAGGGTAGACGTCTTTTGTTTCATAATTCTAGTTGTAGAGAGCTCCATTAAATTTGCATTAAAGTTATATAAATCTATAAAAAGTCACATAATAACGTCAGAAATATAACCTTATTTAAACGTTTATATAACTTCCATGCAAAGTTAATCTTTAAAATATCCCCCAAAAGTCAAAATTATAGTAAGTCTGCCAACTCTGTACTAAAATTGAAAAAACATTTTAAGATTCTGAATGTATAAATAAATATTAACTAACTAAATATAAAGTTTTTCTGAGAGGTAAACGTATTTATAGAAGTATAACAGGATATTACACGAAAAATATTTAGGGCCACCTAAAAAGATGGCTATTTTGTAAATAAATGTAACGAAATTATGTTTAAAAATATTATGATTGTAAAAATATATTAAGATTTATTTATATGAATAAATTTGTCTCCAGCTGCCATTTTATGATGCAGGTAGAAATTTCCTAGTTGGCCACGCCCCCTCCGAAAGTTAGAAATTAAACGTACTTATAACGTATTTCTAACTTAAAAATCTAACGTTCGATTAACGTTTGTAACTAACGTTAGATTCTAACGTTTAAAAGCGGGACATTTGCACATATTTTATAACGTACTTTTATACAGTTTTCTAACATTAGAAAAACGTTATTCTAACGTTAACTTTCTACTAGGGAGTCTATTTAACGTTCGTGCCCAGCGGGTATTTTCATATCGCTATTGATAATGGGAGTTACTCCCAGGGAGTGCATTCACAAATTACATCCCACTGGGTTTACCGCTTTCATATGGAGTAAAATCTAGTCGCCCATCTTTAATCGACATTAATCGGTCGATATGGCGATACGATTTTATCAATGGACCTATTTAGTCTAAGAGCCCATTTTTATTTCATTATTTGCTCCCAGCTGTATTTTATATATGTCTTAAAGTACATTCAAATTAAGCTATTTGCAAATCGCCAGGTCCTGGATCGGGTTCCTTTGGATGCTAGAAGCCTCGAAAAGGTGGTGAAATGGGGTCCCGGAAAAATATATTTCTAAATTACCGAGTCAAACAAATTACATTTATTACATTTAGATTAGTCTATTTTCAGAGTTTTACACAATTATTCAATAGGCTAAGGGTTAAAAAAAGACTCTAAAAACTTTATCTGACATATGTCAACACTAAAAACTCTCTTTAATTTTCATTTAATCAAAATTTCATTTTATAAATTCTCATTTCTTTAAAAAATTAGGTATCACATATTTAAAAGGCACTTTTTAAAGACTGTTCTCACCCCCTGGCCCTAGAATTATTGTGTATAACTATGAAAATAACTTAATCTGAATGTATTAAATGAAATTTATATGACTCGGCAAGTTAAAAATAAATTTTTTGGTAGCTCATTGCCATAGCTTTTGGAGCTTCTAGCACTCAAAGGAACCGGATCCGGAGTCTAGCAATTTGAGAATAGCTTAATTTGAATGTACTTTAAGACATATATAAAATATAGCCGGGAGCAAATAATGAAATAAAAATGGTCACCGACTAATTATAGTCCAGTTAGTTAGTCAGGAGTAATTTTTATAGTGCATCCCAAAAGTCTTGTCGAATTAATTTTTACTCTTTTTTAGGAAAACTAAAAAAATCTTGACTTGAATGTCAAAAATTACTTTTTTTAGCCTAAAAATACACATTTTTCCTCCAGAAAAAAGTCCCTGACGGTTCTTTCAAAACTTGGCGCCCCTCAAAAACAAAAAAAATACCCTAAAAAAAAGCATTGTCCCTGACGGTTTCTACCGAAACTTGGCGGCCCTATTTGGTGAAATATACAACTTTTGTATTTTTTGTATTTTGAATCCCTGCAATATACGACTTTTATCTGAATCCCTGCTATATACAACTTTTTTTTGTGAAATATACAACTTTTGTATTTTGAATCCATAAAATATACAACTGCTTTTGTTTAGATCAATAAAATATACAACTTTTCAAGATAGCTGGGGGGACCCTTCCCCCCATAGATACGGCTCTGGTAATAAGGAAACTTTTGGGACATGCTGTATTAAGCTTCATGTGGTATGCAATATCGATAGAGGCCTATTTGTTCTCATCTCACTGATTATCGTGTTTCGCTTTGGTTTCAATAATTTTATAGCAAAAGGAAAAATGAATGGGTAAACTAATTTGCAAAAGGTTCAATCAGTGAAATGATATATCTAAAGCTACGGTTTCCTCGGTCTCGCCAGTCGCCACCCGGACAACATTTTCTATTTCACGTGGAAGTCATTATGACATCATTTAATGATTTTCTCTGAGTTCATGAACGCATACAGATGACTCCTCATTGTGAAGTCATTACGAGATCATGTCTTGAAGATCTAGCAGCGGTCTACGGAATGCGCATGCGCAAACTTTAAATTAACCGCAAAATTTGAATTGACCGCGAAATTTAAAATTAAAAAAAAGCACAAACACACACACACACACCTTTTTGCTCATATCTTGAAAACGCGAAGAGATACCAAAAAAATAACGAAAGTCTATTTTCAACAACTTGAGGACACCGGGATATTTCCACTGGGAACTTCCCAGTGGGAATGTTTACCAAGATGACTGGAGGAACTAGTTTCTTTAGGCTAAAGCCTCCAGATATCTACGGATCACCATACCAATCCGATAATGTGTATCGAATTAGCTGACTAGTAAGTTAACTACTAGTAATTACTAGTCGTATATCCTTATAAAGACAATCTGCCTTTTGATACTAGTATTCCTAGAAGGCGACTTGATTCGTTTAAAAAGTTTAGTTAGTGGTAGGAAATAACATGTGGCGCCACCTATAGCATAACGCTGTCAAGTGCACTGAAATTGAAACATTACAGAAGCCTGTACTATTTGGCAATCGTTCTCAATCAAAGTTAAACCTTTTAGGCCCGGTTGTACAAACCTCGCTTAAATTTTAACCTAGCTCAACTGTCATGTGTTTCAATGGTAAAGGAACTCCGCTCAAAGTTAAACCAGGTTGGTACAACCGGGCCTTAGTCGTATTTTGCTGGAAAAATTATATAAATTTTAATAGATTTAATTTAAAACATCTTATTTAGGCATCTTTGAGGTGCCTAAAACTAAATTCATTATAAAAAAGTTTTAACTCAAAAAGCCAATGCTCAATTTCGTCATCCAAACGTCCAAACGTTACGAGGAGGAAATTGAATGCAGTTTTTAAATTTTCTCTACGTAACAAAAGGAAACGTTCAAGTATTACCTAACGCAAATTGTACCAACATTCATACACTTCATACACCGATTTCCGCGTTATTAAAGGCTGTAGAGATTTTATATTTTGGCTACCCCCCCTAACATACCTCCTATTTGGGGGGTAGCCAAAACATGAAATCTCTACCTATTAATAACGCGAGAAACGGGGTATGAAGTGTATGAATTTTGGTCAAATTTGTAATACTTGAACGTTCCCAAAGCATTCAAAAGTTTTTAAATGGAAGTCTGTGTAATATTAAACTGTCTTAGGTATAAAATACCTATTTGTTAGGTCCCTGTATGACAATAAATCTATCTATCTATCTATCTATTCTTTAAAAGTAATAAATTTAAAAGTTTACTAATATTTTTTTTCTTTTTTTTTAATGAAGGCAATAAGCAAACATTTATGTACATATTTATACAAAATTTCCTCAATATCAAGGAATCGATAATTCAGGTCTTATCCCAAATCGCTTGGAATCAAGTACACTTGTGTCAATAACGACGTACTTATATTGAGAAACGCTTGTTTAATAATTCACTAGGGGATTATTTTACAGAAATACTTGCTCTAGATAATTCCGAATTAATTAAAACGCTGCTACGAACAAAAGAATACTTTCTTACTACTATAAAATAGCCATCTTTTTAGGTGACCCTAAATTTATTTTGTGTAATGCTGTTATACTTCGATAAATACGTTTACCTCTCAGAAAAACTTTTTTTTATTTAGTTGGTTAATATTTATTTATACATTCAGAATCTTAAAATATTTTTTTCAATTCTAGTACAGCGTTGCCAGACTTACTATAATTTTGACAGGGGGATGTTTTTTTAAACTTATTATAGAAATAATAAATAATTATCAAACCTAGGCACATAGCTGTCTAATATGAGTATTTTCTTCTATAGCTTACGTATTAATAATGGAAATTTAAAAAATATTTAAGGTTAGAATTTAGTTGGGAAACTAACGTTAGATTTATGTATTTTATAATGTTTTTGTAAAACGTTAGTTTTTAAGGTTAGATTTATATATTTTATAACGTTTTTGTATAACGTTTGAGACTAAACATAAAAATGTCACTAATCTAATGTTATGTTAAGTTAGATTTATGTACTTTTCTGCCAGGGCCCATACAACATCTTAAAGAATTTCAATTAATGTTTATTTTATGACCTCTGAACTCATTTTTTAGAATCGTCAGTGAGTCATTCTCGAAATAAAAGTAAAATAAATCAAGTGGTATCTGGGTATTTGAGACACCCCTTGAAACCATTTATCGTTTCCTTAAACCTAAGTTAGGGGAAGATTGAAGCAATTCTGTTTATGTGTGTACTTTTGAATTATTAAATACCTTAAAATAAAATATACAGGGTGTATGAGAAACATAGGACATTGAAAAAAAGACACGCAATGAAACAATGAAAATATCGAAGACCACTAATGCATTTAATTCCTATGTATTTTAAGGCGATTAATCAAAATTTGAGGTCAACAAAGCACCTTACCCAACGAACTAATAACTCTTCTCTCTAGAATAGGCATTTCATTTGTAAAAACTGACAAAAACGTAGCCAACATATACATTTGTCTGTCTTACTCGCACAGCTTTGTTCTAACAGAGACAATAATACCAGTGGTGATTGTTATTGTTCAGGCCTGAATATACCTACTATTTGTTTACAAACAAACCGAGATGTTGTCCATACTTTATATTAACGGTATGCGTATTCTAGAGAGAAGAGTTTTTAGTTTGTTGACCTTACCTGATCAGTTTTGAAGATAACCTTAAGAAACGTTATGTTCATATACTCGAAAATAACGTTATTTTAGGTTATGTCCAAAATTTACGGATGAGGTGCTATTTTGACCTCAAATTCGGGTTCAGCGCCTCAAAATACATAGGAATACAATGGTCTCCAAAAAAGTTCTTGACCTTTTTTGTGGTTAGAGGAAAGTCGCCTTATTTCGGATACCATTTACAATGTATTCAATATTGAATACTCGGTATTACTTTTTGATATTTTTTTTATATAACCAGATACAACTTATTATAGCGAACCATGATTTATTATAAAAGCAATTTTATTACAGTTTATTTTTTCCAAAAAACACGGTTAAAAAAAATCAGCGCATTTTTGTGCATTTGAAAAAGGGCTCCTAATTTCGGACATATCCGAAAAAATTTTTTCAAGAGTAGATCTGGATCCCATTGCTTATGTTTCTTGTTATTCCTTCACATTTAAGACGTAGTTTAATCATTAAGCGATTTTCTACGAAATACTATAGGAACTATAATTTTAGATTCCCAATTTCGAATATCTTAGTATCTTAGGTAATTTTCGTTTTTTCAAAATTGTTTATCTTAGTTTGTTGTATCATTATAAAAAAAATAATTAATGGTTGGTTATCCTGAATAATAATTACCTTGCGGATATCCGAAATTGGGAATCAAATGCACAAAAATGGTCTATCCGAAATTAGGCAACTTTCTGCTTTTTAGATTAGAAATTTGTAGAATGTTTACGTTTTCAAATTGCTTAATTATGAATAGTGGATCAACTTAACTACCATCATAACTTACCCAAGACAGAATCACGAACTTTTATAACGATTATTTATAAAATAAACAAGCATAATAATGCAACTGAGCACAAAACTGCCATTTGCAATATAAACGATTTGTGCTGCCATTTAAAGGGGAGAAGCTCTACCGTTATCATATTACAGGACGGATTTAGTTTGACTTTTGGCTTCCCATAAAAGTAGGTTTCTGTTTACCTTTGCAGACAGTATCTTAAATACACTACTATCCGAAATTTGGAAACCATCCGAAATTAGGCGCATTTCCTCTATTCTGAGCGCTGAACCCGAATATGAGGTCAAAATAGCATAAAAATTAATTTTGGAGATAACCTCAAAAACGTTATTTTCGTACTCGAAACGTAGTCATTGGCTTGAAACTAGTTTATTGCATTAAGGCGCCTTTTCTTGGAGCAATTTATATGCAAGTTTGGTGCTATGCAAGTTTGCTGCCAGATATAGGATAATTACACATTCATTTGCCTTTTCACGGAGCAAGTTATACGCAATTTGACGCTATATATTGCAAGTTAAACAATGCTGCCAACCAGACAATTTTGAAGTGTCTCTGCATTTGTTGACAAAAACGTAACCTAGCATTTGCTTTTTTAAGGAAACTTTAGTTAGACAGACCGGCCTATTATTAATAATAATACTTATTAACATGTCCAGTTAATACTATATTAGTAAAAAGAAATCGATTTAGTAACTTTTTTCCAGGTTGGTACCACGAAAATAACTATCAATCTTACATGAAAATCGTCGAAAATAGAACTTGTTCTAATAATTTGATGGCTCGAAAATAGCATCAAATTTTCCTGAAGGCATGCGCAGTTACTGAATCATTCTTGCAACAAAATTGCATAGCACCAAACTTGCGTACAAATTGCTCCGTGAAAGGGCGCCCTGTATATTCTGGACAGTGTATACAGCTGCTAGACAGACACAGTAGCCTAGTAGTAGACACAGATAAAATGCTAACATTTTACGTCGTTTTATATCTTATCTGTATTTATCAATAATTTAAAATTAATGTTTATTTTACGAACTCTGAACTCAATTTTTAAAACTGTCTGTGACTCATTCACATAAAACTAAAATAAATCAGGTGTTGAGACAGCCCTGAAAACCATTTATCGTCTTTTTAAACCCAAGTTAGGGAAAGCTTGGAGCACGTATTTTTATGTGGGAACATTTTAAATTATTAAACACCTTAGAATAAAGTGGGTATTTACAAGGCGATTCAAAAATTAACAAACTTTTTAACTGAAAATATTCAAGCATACTACACTACAATAGTACATTAAAGTACTAGTTTCATAACAAGTACTAGTGCGCTAAAAACGTGTTATGAAACAAGTGCTTTATATAATGATCAAAATTTGCGTTACGTAATACTTGAACGTTCCCTAAGCTAATTTCCCACTCCGCACATATATGGATGCAACATGGTAAAGAAAGATTTTTTAGGTAACATGTGCCATATTACATGAGACATAACATACATATGTATGCTACATAACATGCCCTATAACAGAAAGATTTTTTACGTTACATGTGCCATATTACATAAGATGTAACATACATATGTATGATACAGAACATGCAATATTGCATGTTATGTATCATATATATGGTACGAGAACATACACGATACATAAAATGTTATGAATTCAATACTAAATATGGCGTCTATATTATTTTAATTTTTATAGGTTAGAATCAATAATATTCTTAAAATTGTTGTTAATAATAAAAGTTTTACCCTTAAGTAGTAGAAACGCATGTATTTTTAGACAACTAAACTGATTTTAGATAATTTTAGACAAAAAAAATAAAATATATATATTTTTTTTAAATGATTATTTGCTATTTTTTCTCTAAAAATTGGCTTTTTATGTGGCCCATGATTTTTAAGCCTGGTAGAAAGTTTGCTTTCACAGTAAAAATGCACATCGTATAAGAATTTTGCCTGATGGATGCTACATATAAAGATATTTATATACTTTAATTACTAGGTTTATCAAAAAGACGTAAAAATGTTCACCATGTCTAAATTAATGATGCACTCCATAACAAGTAAAATTCGGAAACGCCTACTTTTATTGTTATGTACCTAGTATGTATTTGATATGTAGCATGTTATGTAGCTGATACATAACTTGAGGCGGAATTGTTAAAGTCCAAGGACTATACATGGACTATAAAAATTACATGTCTGCAACATCACATAGAACAGTGGTTATGTACCTGCTATGTTCCTGCCATGTATTTGTGTTGACTGGGTTGGCTGACGCCTCGCAGGTTAATTTTCTCATGGGCAATATCTTACTTTACCCACTAGTACCATAAATAACTATTATTCAAATAATAAAATAAATTATTAACAGAAACGACATTTCTTGAAATTTCATAAAAATCAAGTAGCGTTGATGTGATATTTTCTCAAATAAATACTTTGAACTGACTTTTAAAAATTTAGTTTTTTTTTTATTTTTTTTTCATAATATTTAGCTAATTATTGATTGTATTAATTGGTAATAATTATAATTAATTATATTAAATGAATAAAAGTTTAAAGCTATTTTCCTGGGTTCATTGAGTAAAAACTGCACAAAGAACTCAAACATCTAAAGTGTCAGAAATCAATTGTTTATAAAATTTACTCCTAGAGAGAAAAAATTATTATTGCTATAGGTAAAGAAAATTGATTTTACAGTCTGAAAACATGATAAATAATGGTATGTTCTAAAGCTAGTAGTAAAAAAAAATTAAGTGTCCCAATTATTTCAGATACAAGCGTACTATATGGATTTCAGGTATTTGACTAAATTGAGTAGCATTATTAATGTAAAAATTAATAATATACAGTCTGTTGCAAATAGAACGGATCTATGTTACCTTAGACCTGGACAACATCCATAAACTCATGAGGCCTCATGAGAGCATCATGTTATGATTTCCACGTTTTGTACTCATACGAACACCATGATGAGCACATCTCATGATTTTGTGATCCTGTTATGAGTTTGTTATGAGTTTGTCATGAGGTTTATACATTTAACGCTAAATCATTGAATGATGTCATAATGACTTCCACGTGAAATAGCAAATGTTGCCCTGGACCCGATTGAGAACGATTGCCGAATAGTACAAGCTTCTGTAATGTTTCAATTTCAGTGCACTTGACAGCGTTATGCTATAGGTGGCCCCACATGTTATTTCCTACCACTAACTAAACTTATTAAACGAATAAAGTTGCCTTCTCAGCTGACTTTATAAGGATATACTACTAGTAATAACTAGTAATTAAATTACTGGTCAGCTAATTCGATACACATTATCGGATTGGTATGGTGAGCCGTAGATATCTGTAGGCTTTAGCCTAGAGGAACTAGTTCCTCCAGTCATCTTGGGGAACATTTCCACTGGGAAGTTCCCAGGGGGTCGTTTTTATCGTTATTTTTTTGGTATCTCTTCGCGTTTTCAACATATGAGCAAAAAGGTGTGTGTGTGTATGTGATCTTTTTAAGCAGGGTAATTTCCTTTCTTTTTTTTTTAATTTTAAATTTCTTGGGCAATTTAAATTTCGCGGTGAATTTAAAGTTTGCGCATGCGCATTCCGTAGACCGCTGTTTGATCTTCATGACATGATCTTGTAATGACTTTACAATGAGGAGTCATCTGTATGCGTTTATGAACTCAGACAAAATCATTAAATGATGTCATAATGACTTCCACGTGAAATAGCAAATGTTGTCCTAGCTAGCTGAAGATGTTGCAATAAAATTACTGTGATAATCAATCAAACTTACCCTTAGAGTGTCACCCTGTATAATCTGACCCCATATATCTTCTATTTTTATTTCTTTCAATCAAAGTAATTGACCGAAAGTATTTAGTTACAAAAGAGTGCCGTGACTTGTCAACTTTGACCTTTTTTAACGAAAAAGTCAAACAATGCCAATCAGGGATGGACAAACAAATAAAAATATATAAAAACATAAAAAAAGAAATAAAGTTCCATTAAATGGAATCCATTTCTTTAATTAATCTAAATGTCACGGATCGAATATCTAGGCAATAAAAACCAGTAGAATTTTTTAGTCAGTTATAAATAATAATATTATGTACAGTTCATTTCAACAAAACTGGAAAAGTGGGGTTATAAAAAAAATTACATTGTGAACTATCTTTCATTTGACAAATATTTGTTTACTTGTTAATAAATTTAGTGTCAATATTGTTATTGCCACATCAATGTCAAAGTCAAAAAATTTTTTTTAAAATTGGGAGAGATAAAGCAGAAAAACAAGAATACTCGAAGAATACTGGTGTAAAACCCATAATTATAATTTTTAAATTAAGGAACTATGAGGAATACCTAGTTGTAGGAGACCAATATACTAGTAGTGTTTTTTTTTTAAAATAAAGGTATTTAAAACAAGTTTATTAGATACAAAATATATTAATAAGGGGATTTAATAATAGACATTTTAGAATAGGGATATTTTAGAGCAGAAATACAGTAATTAACAATAGACATACGCTTCAAAATCCAAATAATATTTACTAAACACAAATGCATAGAATAACATATGATTTTTGACATGGTTAAACCCCATTTAAATAATCCACATTCACACAACTAAATTTTATGGAAAACATGATATTTTACTTAACCTCACTTTTCCAGTTTTGTTGAAATCAACTGTACCTAGTCTTCCTTTTGGGCATTTTTTAAGGGCTATGGCCCATCTATGCTATCTCCCTCAGCCTCAGCAGGGAGATAGCATGTACAACTGCTACCCACTAAAGCCGTGCGGTACTGTTACTGGGGGTAATGTAAATCAAAGGCTCATTCACCAAAAGTTTGTTGCGCAGGCTTAAAGGTAACCAGACTACCACTGCCGATAGATCGGCATACTGACCTCCTTAGTTAAAACGTCCTAACTAACAATAATCTTGAAGGATAAACCCAAGGAACTAACAACTCTTCTCTCTAGAATACGCATACCGTTTATATAAAGTATCGCTAACATCTCGGTTTGTTTGTAAACAAATAGTAGGTATATTCAGGCCTGAACAATAACAATTACCAGTAACTGTTATTGTTGTCTCTGTTAGAACAAAGCTGTGCGAGTAAGACAGACAAATGTATATGTTGGCTACGTTTTTTTTCAGTTTTTACAAATGAAATGCCTATTCTAGAGAGAAGAGTTATAAGTTCGTTGGATAAACCTCAATTCAGGTAATCAAAGTTTATCCTTCAAGATTCATAAATCAGGGTCCTTGAATCAAGGATAACATATCTCATATAAAATTCCATTAGATCCTTGAAAAAGAAACATACCACAAACATCTGCTAGCCATAGCCACCTCATTGTAATCATGATATAGTCGCCGCCCCAAAGTTGCCTTGTCATAAACAAAACTGCGGGGGCGGCCAGCAAGTCCCCCGATGAGGGGAAAACGGGAGGCTGGGAGGCAGGCAGGGAGGTGCATAGAAGTTAATACTTCCATTGCAGGGTATTGTTGAGAAAGAAACATGCTTTACTATAAAGATGTTAACTTAGGGTGAACAGGTATCGATTTTTTTGAGATGCAGCACAGTGGTGAAATGTAAAGTGTATTCAGGATCATTTAAGTGCACTAAAGCCAGTCGAAATCGAGTGTCATATACTATTTTATCTACGTGCTATAGTCCAAAGGTTTAAAAAATGGAAAAATTAAAAACGATTATACGGACATTTACTTGAAAATTATTTTATTTATTTATTTTTTTGTGAGAGCCCCAAATAAGCTTCAAACCTTGAGCTAGGAGCTCTCTATTAACTTTGACAAAACAATCTAAATAATTGACACTATTTACTTAAAATATTGTTGTCTAGAAAAAAGTACTATATTAAAAAGTTACGGAAGTCACGTGGCCCTTTTTTGCGATTAAAAAACGTTTCGCCCTATAGACTATTTGACTTTTGGTTTTAAATTAATATTTGTATAATAAGTAAACAAATCGTTCAAGTAGGTAGGGGAAGTCAGGGTTAACTGAGCCACTGGGTTAACTGGTCCACCTGGATTTTATCAACTTTTTTATTAGTATTTGCGCCTTAGGGCAAATTCTAGTGATATTTAGTTAGTAGTATTGTTTAAAGTATTATGACGGACCGTGTTGTCCACGTGTAAGTTGTAGTAAAGAAAGTTAATTTTTTTCGATGAAAAGTGGGTACCTTTACTTTTATTTTTTAATTAATACTTTTTTATTAATAGGAGGATCTAGAATAATATTTTACCTAATATACTGAGTATTTTATTAATTATTCTGCATAATTTCCGCCTTCTAATATCTTATTAAGTAATAAAATTTTATGATTTTATTCAGTGGTGTCACTCAGGGTTAACTGGTTCGGGGTTAACTGGACCACTTATGTCAATATTAATTAGTTCGGGGTTAACTGGGCCATGTCCAGTTAACCCCGGACCAATTAACCCTCAGATATATCTAATATTTAACATATTATGTTGTCTATTTTTATGTTAGAATTAAATTTTATTTGATTTAAAATCGTTTTTATTCAAAATAATTACAATACAATACATTTTGATTAGTGGACCAGTTAACCCTGAGTAGTGGTCCAGTTAACCATGCGCTATGGGGTTAACTAGTCCAGCGGGGTTAACTGGTTTATCGTTAATAACTTTTTTTATATAAATAATATTTGTCTGAAGTATTAATATGTTCTAACTATATTATTAAACTACCTTTTGCTATAGAAAATATTTGAAAATTGTTTACAGGTTTTTCAAAAACTCGATATGAAAAAAAGCGGCCCTGACTTCCACTATGTAATCTCAATTATAATCTCAATTTGAACTAAACTTTTCTCAGACAAATGAGCAATAGACCTTAAGTCTATTCCGAGGTCTCTTCTCTGAAATAAACCAACCAAACAAGTCAGTCATTGTTAGTCTCCGAGAAATATCAAAAAGATATCAAACTAATTCGCGAATGGTTTTTCTTAGAATTTATGTATACATTTATCATCAATTTTGACAACTGTTATACCATTTTTTAACCGACTTCCAAAAAGGAGGAGGTTATTATCATAAGTTATGATATCATATCAATTTTGACAACTGTTATCCCAACTTTTATCATAGTTCTTATTCATAACCATATCATTTAAAAGAGATAATAATATTAGTCGTATTATATTATATTATATAATATTACAATAAAAATATTTGCAAAAAAAATTAATTTTGTCACTCTAGCATATATCGTCGGCTTACAAGTAAAGAGCACTAAGTCCAAAAACATGGTTTTGAGATATTGACAAATTTAACTTTCACTGTTGTTTTTTAATTTTTGTAATAATTGTTACAAAAATGCACGTTTCGCCAAACAAACACTCAGTCGCTTAGTGCAGAAACATTTGAAATAATCTACAAGTAAAACGCACTAAGTGCACTAAGTGACTTAGTGCCTATTGCCAGATAAAATTTTATTCAAAATCAAACTGGTGCGTTTTGTATAGTGGGCAACTCTCTTGGCAGTCCACCTAGAAGTTAGTTCGGTTTACCTGTACATAGATCATCAAAAATTAATTACAGTACCCTAAAAATCCCATTTTTGCAAAAAAGTGACTTAGTGCCTTTTACTTGTAAGCCGACGATATAATAATCAAAGCTGCCACTATGCTATTTCGGAGGCGGCAGCTTTGTTAGATGTCTGGAGGCTGTAATCCAAAAAGGGATCATATGCTTCCTATTTTAACTGTAAATCCTATTTTCCCGTGTATATCCACCGTCGGACTTGCTAATTTTACCGAGCAAATGTCTCTAAAAACGCTTCCCTAGTAGAAATTTAACGTTAGAATAACGGTTTTCTAATGTTAGAAAACTGTATAAAAGTACGTTATAACATATGTGCAAATGTCCCGCTTTTTAAAGTTAGAATCAAACGTTGGTTACAAACGTTAATCTAACGTTAGATTTTTAAGATAGAAATACGTTATAAGTACGTTTAATTTCTAACTTTCGGAGGGGGCGTGGCCAACTAGGAAATTTCTACCTGCGTCATAAAATGGAAGCTGGAGACAAATTTATTCATATAAATAAATCTTAATTTATTTTAGCAATCATAATACTTTTAAACATAATTTCGTTACATTTATTTATAAAATAGCCATCTTTTTAGGTGGCCCTAAATATTTTTCGTGTAATATCCTGTTATACTTCGATAAATACGTTTACCTCTTAAAAAAACTTTATATTTAGTTAGTTAATATTTATTTATACATTTAAAATCTTAAAATATTTTTTCAATTATAGTACAGCGTTGTCAGACATACTATAATTTTGCCTTTTAGGGGATATTTTTTTAAACTTATTAAAGAAATAATAAATAATTATCAAACCTAGGCACATAGCTGTCTAAAATGAGTAATTTTTACTATAGCTTATTAATAATGGAAATTTAAAAAATATTTAAAATTAGAATAAGGTTAGAAAAAGGTTAGAATTTAGTTAGGAAACTAACGTTAGATTTATGTATTTTATAAGGTTTTTGTCAAACGTTCGTTTTTAGATAGTATATTATAGAATGATTTATTTATGTATAGTATGAAAATTTATGGAAGGTGTTTGCAGTCTTTTGGCATTAAATAAAGGGGATGATTCTACATCATAAAATATGAAAAACCAACAAAGGAAAATATGTCCGGAAATAAGCCCTAAGGGAGCTACTTCCCTTTGAAGATGGAAATATTGAATGGCGAACAAAAAAATAAATAAAATTTTAATTCTACAGGGCGATTCTTTATTTAAAACTAAGTAAAAAAGTAGTTTTTACAAAATATAAAAAAATACACGTAAAAAAGTTTGGGGCAAAAGTGTATTAAGCCTCACATATTTTGTCCGTCTAGGCACGCCTCTGGATAGATTAAAAAAATTAAGATAAACTTATTGTTCTTATTAATGCATGCAAAACCTTGCCACTCTAGCTACCAGCCTTGATTGAAAAAAAGTAACAATTTTTTTTGTGATTTTTTAGATATACTTTTGAAAAGTCACTTTTCCATATTATTTATTTCAACAGGAGAAAGTAAAATGCTTCCAGAACTGCCGCAACAGTATCTGGAAAATAAACTAAGAAATGCACGACTTGTTTTCGTTCGAGAACAATAAAATACTTATTTTATTTGAATAGTCGGTTTAAAAATAAGTTCCGCTTGTTGGCATGCAATAAGCCCATAGATTGTCAAAATGAAGTCTCAATAAATGGCTCTACATGAAAATCAGACTTTCTAGTCTAAATATAACTAATAAATATAATTAAAATTACGTTTAAAATGATATTTATAAAAGTTTTAATGGTTATAGATGGATTTAGATTATTCCTGAATTCAGGTTTTTAATTTTTTTAAAGAAAATTAAATAGCAGTAATAAAAAATTTTTCCACTTTATAAAATGGAGTAAATAGTGTTTTTTATTTTTTTTTCAACATTTTTGTTTTTTTTTTTGAGAAAGTAAACTTTTTTTTTAACTTTTATTTTTTTTTCAAAATATTTTTTCTGAAAAAATTAACCGAACGACATACGTGATTTATGGATAGCTCCATCATGAAAATTCCATGAAAAACCTTTTGTTCAAAGCTGTTTATTTTGTTACTACTAAGAGTAAAATCTTCGACGAAAAGTCAAAATCTAGACCATTTTCATATTTCTCGACGTTTTAGACGAAATGTGTAAAAAAAATTGCGTCTGTAAACTCGATAAGTCCATTTCTAAAAAGGATATCGACAAGCGGTTTTTTGCATATTGTTTCTTATAATATTTCGAAGAGCTGAATAGATTTTGGGGGTAACCGATTGGGCGTGAGGGGGTAAGAATGGGGTAAAACTTATTTTTAGCGTTTTTTGGTTATAATAAAGTAAATTATTATTGTATTTTATTAATTTAGCACTTATATGAAAGATTTTTTTAAACCTCATAAAATGCAAACAATTTTTTTCCAAAATACATTGTTTTAGAGATATTTGCGTTTTTTTTATCATAACTCACTTATTTATAAACCGATTTCAAAAAATTATATTTCAAATGAAAGCTCTTTTTAAGCCTTACAAAAAATGTTTTCTACAGTTTTTGCTAGAATATAACGTTTTGGAGATACAGACTTTCAAACTTTAATAAATTATGCAACACGGAGGTGTATTAATGGTTTCCTATTAACACAACTTCCTATTTCATAACGTTTCAAATTAGTGTCTAGTGCCGATGTTTTGACAAAGTGCTTGCAACTGTTCAGCTATAAACCAGGTTAGTTATTTGATATCCTTTTTGTTAGTTTTCTAAATTAAAAGTTCCGAATTTTCTCATATTCCACAGTTAATTAAAAGCCTTTTCCTACCGTCTGGTAATTAAACTACATAATGTAGTCTACATTAATAAAATCAATGCCTCTGGAAATATTAATTTGCTTTTCGGAGAAAATATACAGCGACCGGTCGAAATTCGACCTAATTTTATTTGTTTGATACAGAACAATGGTGAGTCTCAAATAATAAATAGTCTATTCTACGCTTGTACAATACTGGTTTGATACAGCCCACTATCCCACAGTATTATCTTACGCCTATTTTAACTTTTTAAATGATCAAAATCTGCGTTACGTAATACTTGAACTTTCCCTTACATGTTTATTTAACCTCGTACTATTTTATTCAACTAAGCATCCCCAAGTACACGACTTGTGCGGCTAGTAATGCCTTTCTAAGCTGAAAGGTCCTATCTGTGTATGTTAAACCTATATAGATAGGACCTTTCAGCTTAGCACGGCAGAGTAGTACTGATAAAACAGTTATTTGAGTGTACAAAATATTTGGTTGGATATGGCCAATTGAATTATTTAGTTGTGACAAATAAATTTTATTTCTGTCAAATAAACTATTTTGTTTTCATTAATAAATTATTTTGAAATTAAAATATTTATTTAGATGAACTAAATATTTATTTGACTCAAATAAAATTTATTACTCGCAACCAAACAATTTAATTCGCCATATCCATAAATCTAAATTATCTTTTTTATCAGTGTAGAGGGAACCCCGGCTTTTACTGACCTTCTAACAGTGTCGGACAGGACAGGTGAGATAGTGAGAAAAATCTCACGGCTCCCCCACTGTTGGGGGCCTACCTTGCCCTCCCCCGGGTGATGTACCTTTTTTTTTAGTTTAATTTAGTTATTTTTTTTGGCAGGGATAGAGGCAAGGACCTTTTTTTATCATCAAAATTTTTTTAAGGGAAAAAAAAACAAAAAAAAATAGACCTGGGGGCTCTCACGAGGCTTGGGGCGCCCAGTTCGACACTCTAACCAGTTTTTAGGGAGGTGTCTAGTGCATACTTGAAGTATGCAACAAACTAATAACTCTTCTCTCTAGAATGGCATTTCATTTCTAAAAACTGAAAAAAACGTAGCCAACATATACATTTGTCTGTCTTACTCGCACAGCTTTGTTCTAACAGAGACAACAATAACAGTTACTGGTAATTGTTATTGTTCAGGCCTGAATATACCTACTATTTGTTTACAAACAAACCGAGATATTGGCGATACTTTATATTAACGGTATGCGTATTCTAGAGAGAAGAGTTTTAAGTTCGTTGGAAGTATGATACTGATACAGAATAAATTTACAGCGGATACATGTTTGTTTAACCTTATACTATTCTACTTAATTAAGCATCCCCTAAGTCCAGGACTTGTGTGGGCTAGTACTAGAGGGAACCACCGGCTTATACTGACTTTCGAACCAGTTTTTACAGGGAGTGTCCGCTTCACTTACGCCTTCGCCAAATTTAAATTATTAATTAACTGAGAAAGACAAATCGGCGCCAGTGAGAATGGAACTTACGCTAGTTGGCTAGTAGACTTGTCATGTACAAACGCGGTAGACGACTACACCAATCCTCCCGTATAAATATATAGGATAGGTAAACTATTTCATTTCTTAAAATAGAATCAGTAAAAAGACGTCTGAAATATCGATGAATATAATATGTATATATTCAAAAGACCCTTCCAGAGGAAGATATATCTTTTTATAGTATAGTCACGTCGAAAATCAAATCTTATTGCGAGGGATGCCAATTTTAAGTTGGGGTGAAATAAAATGGATTAAGGTATTCGTACATTATTAATGTTTTATTGACTTTTTTTCTTACGTGAGTCTTAACTGGAGTGGACTTTGACTAATCTAATACCTTATGAAAGAAAATTTTCAGGGGAATATCAGAGAAAATTAAAAAAACATTGGACAATGTCAACGGTTTGGGATTATTACGAAATCATAAGGATTTTATGCTACATAAAACCATAAAACCAACAAAAATTAAAAAAGTTTTTACAAATTAAAAATCAGTTTAAATTGGCCATTTTTTATTTCGTGCCAAAAAGATGGACGTCATCTGCAGTTTTTATAACGCATCTTAAAAACGACCGACTAATGTTTTGTAGGTAGTGCCATTTTATTTCATAATCAATTTTTTTTGAGGTAACCATTTTCAGTAACATTAATCCCAAAATCCTACACGAAAATCTAAAAATCTTATACTCCCTTAGAACGACAAGGGCGCCAAAACAAGCGCAGGCCTCGTTTCGTGTACCAAATATGGTTTATAGACTTCCAATTTCGTAAAAATTTTCGCCTGCGGCGTTAGGGCTTTCTTATTATTTTTCTTCAAGTTTTCCCGGTTCCGGGTTTGATGCGGTTTATAGTTTATTTATACTTTATTTATACTCTCCCAGAACGATAAGGGAACGTTCAAGTATTGCGTAACTCTCCTAGGGGGAGTGGTCATTTTGGAGTGTTACGCCCATGTTAATGGTATAGGAAAATAGCGTTACAGGGGGGTGTGGGGGTCCAAAATGACCAAAATTTGCGTTACGTAATACTTAAACGTTCCCTAAGGGCGCCAAAGCCAGCAAATATTCAAACCCTTTTCCTAGTGAACCATATAAACTATAGATCTTCAAATTCGTAAAAATTTTCGCCTGCGGCGCTAGGTCTGTTTTACGTTTTATTTTATTTAAAGTTATAAAACTTAATTATAAAAATTTTAGCTAGAACTTTCTTGAATTTGTATAAAATTAAAATTATACCATGTTTTAAAATTTTAGACTTTTTTACAATTGTAAAAAAATTTGCCTGAGGCGCTAGTATTTTTTATTCGAGGTTTTATTTGAAATTTATGTTTTAAAAATATGAGTTTTACTTCATTAGATTGAAAAAAGCCTCAGAAATTAACAGAATTCGTAAAAAATATCGCCTACGGCGCTAACTTAGTTAACCAAGGACTGACGATCAATATTTTTAGTCGTCACTTTTTTGTGCTTTTGTGGGAAAATAAGGTTTGGACCATTTTCATTAGTTTAAAAAAATATTCAAAAAATGTTCGCCTGCAGCGCCATTATGTTCCAGATTCGAGAAAAAAATGTGTTAAGCCAACCACACCCCGAAAAAAAATCCTAGATACGCCCTTGACATTGATGTTACAACTAATTTTATTTTAAATCAATGGTTTGCAAATAAATAAAACTGAACGATTCAGGCAAGGACCATGCAAATTATTTTGCATCAGGTTTTCACGATTTTCCTTCTGTCAGAAAAATTGAGGGCATATCAGTAGCACTAATATCCCTTTGTACAATTTCGTTTTAACTAAAATTCACCCTCCAGTATATTAATGATACAAAATATTTCATTTAGGCCATTAGATTTTGGTATCACCCCAGTGTCGTTTCGAAATTATTTAAAATAGGGGAAGAAATATTAACTCTTTGAGTTCTGACCAATTTAGTGAAAGTGTTATGCAAATTTTATTATAACCGTTTTTAAGGAATTTCATGATTTTTAATATTATTTTTTCCAAGGAATAGATGAAACGTTGCAAGCACCCTGTCAGAACATCGGCACTATTGTACACTAGAGCCATCTAGTTTGCAAATTTCAAACTAGGTGTTTTGTTTGATTTTAAATTCTGTATTTTTAAAACATTATATTCTAGCAAAAAACTGTATATAACATTTTTTATGGAGCCTTAAAACAGCTTTTATTAAAAATATAATTTTTTGAAATCGGGTTATAAATATGTGAGATATGGTAAAAAAACCTTTTACTGCTTTAAACGCCAATATCTCGAAAACAATGCGTTTTAGGAAAACGTTGTTTATAATATTTTTTGACCAATTTAAAATTATCTTTTATATAAGTGCTAAATTAACCAAATACAATAATAATTGCCTTAATTATAAACAAAAAACACTAAAAATAGGAGTTTTACCCCCTTACCACCAATAGTTTACCCCCAAAATCTAATCAGCTCTTCGGAATACGATAAGAAACAATATGCAAAAAACCGAAAGTCGATATCTCATGTAGAAATGGAGTTAGAGAGTTTACACCCAGACAGACAGACAGACAGACAGACAGACAGACGGACCCCTTTTTTTTTTACTGATTTCGACTCAGAATGGTCTAAAACGTCGAGAAATGTGAAAGATTTTGACTTTTCGGCGATTCAATACATCGGCACTCTTAGTAGCACTAAGTGCCGATGTAAAAGTATGATTTCCGGGGAAAATATCTTTATCGGTCTGCCCGGGAAAATTTATGACCGCCAGAATTCCAGAACGCTTTGAGATAAAGACTTCAATTATGAACCATAGATTTTTTCTTCAAAAGTCCACGGCTGGGATTGTTTTTGGTAACAATCGAGGTGGGGTAAGGGTCCTTACTAAGGTAATCAAAGGGGGTAATAAGTTTTTTTTTTAATAAGATGTTATTTTATATACTTTTATATAAACATAGGGGCTCGAGGATACTATTCTTTTTTTAGCAGTATTACCTTGGATTATGAAGAAAATATATACCGGGTGTTAACGACAGCTCACAGTTTTCCTTTGATTTTAAATATTTTTAGCAATTCCTTTTTTTGTGAAAATTATATACCTACAAATGAAAACATACGGAAAAGAGTTTGGCAAAAAATGAACCTATGGAAACGGGCACATGGGTCACTAATAAATGACTACCTAATTTTTTTTTGGGACAACGAGCTAGAAAAAAGTTAGCCAGTCTTAGAATGGAATACTAATTACAAATAGGATATACCTATCCCTGGTAGAAAAGTACATAAATCTAACTTAACATAACATTAGATTAGTGTAATTTTTATGTTTAGTCTCAAACGTTATAGAAAAACGTTGTAAAATACATAAACCTAACCTTAAACACTAACGGTTGACAAAAACGTTATAAAATATATAAATCTAACCTTAAAAAATAACGTTTGACAAAAACGTTATAAAATACATAAATCTAACGTTAGTTTCCTAACTAAATTCTAACCTTTTTCTGACCTTATTCTAACTTTAAATATTTTTTTAATTTCCATTATTAATACGTAATTTATAGTAGAAAATACTCATTTCAGACAGCTATGTGCCTAGGTTTAATAATTATTTATTATTTCTATAATAAGTTTAAAAAAATATTCCCCAAAAGTCAAAATTAAAGTCTGGCAACGCTGTACTAGAATTGAACAAATATTTTAAGATTATGAATGTATAAATAAATATTAACTAACTAAATATAAAGTTTTTCTGAGAAATAAACGTATTTATCGAAGTATAACAGCATATTACACGAAAAATATTTAGGGCCACCTAAAAAGATGGCTATGTTATAAATAAATGTAACGAAATTAGGTTTAAAAATATTATGATTACTAAAATATATTAAGATTTATATATGAATAAATTTGTCTCCAGCTGCCATTTTATGATGCAGGTAGAAATTTCCTAGTTAGCCACGCCCCCTCCGAAAGTTAGAAATTAAACGTACTTATAACGTATTTCTAACTTGAAAATCTAACGTTAGATTAAGGTTTGTAACTAACGTTTGATTCTAACGTTAAAAAGCGGGACATTTGCACATATTTTATACATTTTTCTAACATTAGAAAAACGTTATTCTAACGTTAAATTTCTACTAGGGATGGTATAGAATTTTTAGGAAAATGTAAGAATCATTTCTTAAATAAATTTAACACTGGTATATATATATAAATTATATTTCAATAAAAAAGACAAGACAGAGCAAACTTATGTTCGGCTAAGATACGAAATCTACATGAGAAAATAAAATAACATGAAAAGAAAACGATAGTAAAACTCAAAACCATAATATATGGATCTTTCTATTATTTTATTCACCCCTCAACAACTTTTTAAGCGGCCCTTGGGACGCCACACGGTAGTAACTTTTATCGTAGTCGACTAAATCGGCAGGTGTTTTTTATGTTTTATGTTTACATTATACGTGAGTGATACATAACGTGACGATTAGAAGTTATGAGGGTTTTAATTTATGTGATAATAACAATTCGTGCCTTTTAATTAAAATTCTGCATAATACAGATTCTTTTGCATCGCATTTAAATAGATTAAACCAATAGTTAGTTAATTATGCACCTAATATACTGCCGTGCTAAGCTGAAAGGTCCTATCTACATAGGTTTAACATATACAGATAGGACCTTTCAGCTTAGGAAGGCAGTACGCGAACTAAGTGTTCGAGACGGAAGTTCAGCCTCAGCGTGTTCTTTGTAAGAGACGGATGTGGCCGCTTAGGCGGATTTACTCGTGCATCAGCCGTGCTATCGCAGATATGCACAGGACTTGATTTATTTTATGTTGTTTCGTGAAAATATTACTTTAATAGTAAAGTTTTAAGTGAATCGTGAATATTTATGTTTTTTTTTTATTTTGTGATGTTAAATTTTAACGTGGAACTGTTGAACATGTTAAGTCAATTTTTTATAAATTTTAAAGATAATTTTTTTATAAGTTGGCGTCTGCGCAAATATCCCTACAGAGTGAGACGGTTTTGCGTAGGCCGAAACTTATATTAGATTGAGCTGGCCAACTATCCTAAGGAAAATGCCATTATTGGAATTGGAAACATAGAGATGGAAAGAGAACCATTAGTCCAGCCTGCGCAAGATTATTTTGTGACAGAACGGGGCAGCGAAATGACGTAACGCAATATATCTGACCTTGCGCAGTACGCATCTCTATCAGCTGCATTCATTTATCTTATCTCCAAAAATCCCCCAGTAAAAATCTTAAAATGTCCAAAAATAGAGATATGGCAAACCAATACTGGGGTGACGAATTATTAGTAGTTTGTTTATACTGTCAGATCGTCGTTTGTTACTGTTCATTTTTCGACTTGTACTGTATTTTAATTGTTTTTTGCTGCATTTGTTTATAACTTTAAACATGACCTGTATTGTTGCTTTATGAAGAGCAAAGGGTCAATCCCTGGTGTACTCAAAGTAGATGTACAAAATCCCGAAACTCGAACACGCCTCGAAATATTCTTATAAAATAATTTTTAAAAACTATTTCGACGTTTCTTTGTAGATATTTATTGTTTTTTGTTGAATTCATAGACAAGGAAAGACCTCCAAAGCCGTTGCGGAATACTGTGATAAATGTGCCTAGCGCATCTGAGATAAACTTGCACATGCGCACTACTACTGTTGTTTTTGACAAGTATTTTTTAACCTTAGTTTTGTGTGTCAAATAAAAATTGTAAAAAAATTCAACAAAAACCAATAAATATCTACGAAGAAACGTCGAAATAGTTTTTTTTTTTATTATTTTATAAGAATTTTTCGAGGTGTGTTTGAGTTTCGGGATTTTGTACACCTACTTTGAGAACACCAGGAATTGAGCCTTTGCTCTTCATAAAGCAACAATACAGGTTAGGTTAAAAGTTATAAACAAATGCAGCAAAAAAACAATTAAAACAGAGTAGAAGTCGAAAAATGAACAGAAACAAACGACGATCTGACAGTACTGACAGTATAAACAAACTACTAATTCGTCACCCCAGTATTGGTTTGCCATATCTCTATTTTTGGACATTTTAAGATTTTTACTGGGGGATTCTTGGAGATAAGACAAATGAATACTGGGGTGAAGAATTGTTTTACGACTGACAGCATTTCACAGATGATAGAGATGCGTACTGCGCAGGGTCAGATATATTGCGTTACGTCATTTCGCTGCCCCGTTCTGTCACAAAATAATCTTGCGCAGGTTGGACTAATGGTTCTCTTTCCTTCTCTATGGTTGAATTTTTTACAATTTTTATTTGACACAAAAAACTAAGGTTAAAAATACTCGTCAAAAACAATAGTAGTGCGCATGTGCAAGTTTATCTCAGATGCGCTAGGATCTATCACAGTATTCCGCAACGGCTTTGGAGGTCTTTCCTTGTCTATGATTGGAAATTGTAGACTAAAGTTTTTTTTTGCTGAGACGGAAAGCCCCCGATTGAATATCACCCCCACCATATAAATTTATAATATTTTTTCCAAGACAGGATGGGGTAGGGGCCCCAAAATATAAAAAAAATACAGCGATATCATATTAATCAATGTTTATTTTTTATGAGAAACTACTCTCGCTTACTCGAGACGGATTTTTTTCAGTGTAATTAACGTATCAGGCAGCCGACAAATTAAGCAATTCAGGTAAGAACGAGTCATCACTTTAATTGCGACATTTTATCGTCCACATAAAAGAAATTTTATTACCTAGACTTCCCGGATCGGGCCTTCTGGTTTACAAAACGGTTTTATGGACATTTCATAAGAAGGGATATTCGGGTTCACGGGATATACGCTGTTTATTTCAAACAAAAGCTGAACTTAGGGGCTGTCCATATATTACGTAACGCAATTTTTCAAAAAAATTGACCCCTCCTCCCCCCTGTGTAAAAAACTGTCACATTAAGCAACACCCCCCCCCTGTGTAACGCGTAACAATATAAAAATTTTGTTTCGCAATAAATTTAACTGTATTCTCACTGTTGATTCGTTTTTCTCGACAAAACAAACATGAACCTAAAATATGGTATAACATAACCTTAAAAAAAATTTAGACGAAAAAATCACTCAAACTTTAAAAAAATATTCATAATCAATATCACACAGGGAAAAAATACTAGGTACCTCTTTTTACACTGTGTCACATATAACACGTATATTGTTTATGCACTGGTACACAAAATAGTACACAAATTGGTGTTCTGTGAGTACACATTCCGCGCGAAAATGTATCATCGCCTATGATTCATCGGCAAGATCACGCAAGAACAGGGCCGTAAGATTTTTTTTTAATATCAATGTCAACAGTTTTTTTACTGATTACAATATTATTTAAATATGCATAGTTTCGTCAATTTTTCTGTGAAAAATGGAATTATGGGCCACTAAATAGTAATTTATGTTGAAATAAAAATACATCTGCCAAGGTTAGGAAATAAACATTAAATTTATTAAATTCCGTTACGTAACGTTTACCTAGACTCCCCCCCCTCCCCCTGTCACAAACTGTAACAATTTCTCTGACCCCCCTCCCCCCCTAGGCGCGTTACGTAATATATGGACAGCCCCTTATTATATACACGTATATATTTTATAGGATAAATAAAATAGAACAGAATAAATTGTTCGCAAACCACAGCTGTATACAGACAAGGCGATAGTTTCGCTATCTATGAGGTATAACCAAAAGCCAAAAAAACAGGTTAGATATGAATTCATTTCTAACCTTGGTTAAACATGAAAAGCTTTTTAACTTTAAAAGAAGTAAACAAAAATGACAGATTTTGCAACTTTTTATAATGCATATAAAGGACGTTTTTCTGTATGCTTGTGAATAAAATAATTTTCTACGTGTTTTCCGGACTGAAACGTGACGAATTTTCCGGCACTCGACCATGATTGTGTTATTGCAATAACAAATAAGAAGATCCCATAAAAAATTATTTCTGCGTATTGGAAAACTGGGGAAAACTGTGGAAAACTGGAACAATATGTAAATAATACCCACAAAACATGTATTATAAATTGAAGGCACAAAATCAATATGTATGTATATAAAATATCAAATGACTGGTCCATAATATGATTGAATAGACAATGTTCCCTGCGAGCGGTCACGCGAGCGTGGAATGAATATTCCATACGTGTTATAGACTATACTTTTTCTTCGACTGAAAATATGAAAACTGGATGGCTTTAAACTGCGTTCAAGGTTGAAGACAATATTCCTTGTCACTAGAAATTGTAAATGCAAGAATACACATATTTTTAAATAAAGCACCAAACCCTTGCGACCTTCAACTTACTCTGGAAACACTCTGGAAACAGAGTCAGAGTGAAAACATTCTGCTGCCAACGTGTTTCCAGAGTGGTTTTGTGCCATTTTGTCAGAGTTGAATCAGAGTGGTTCCAGGCTTGATTTACAGTAGATCCAAAGTGGGTTTGGACTTTTTTTTTTTTTTAATCAGAGCGTTTTCAGAGTGTTTTCGTTTGGACTTTTTTTTTTTCAAAAAAAAAAAAAAAAAGTCCAAACGAAAACACTCTGAAAACGCTCTGATTTTACTCTGGGAACGTTATGGATAAAGGGCACAAATACACTCTGGAAATACTCTGGTAACAGCATGATTACAAAATGTTATTAGAATGTTTCCAGAGTTTTTTCAGCGTGATTGTAAAGTCGCAAGGGAATGTTATTTAATAATTTTATCAAATAAGACGAAACCTTTAATTTGCATTTGCAAATTAATTTGCAAATTTTTATTGAATTTTACAACGTATTTACAAATTATAATGCAAAAATTGAAGGTTATGTCAGATTGTTGTGACAGATATCAGGTTTAAATATTTAACAATAGATGGAGCAGTTTTAATTATTTTGAACTAAATTGATAAAAAACTGGTAAAATATTAAGAAGAACTAATAAACTTTATGTAATTTTAACACAAAACTTTAAACTGCATTAAATTATTCAATGTTTCATGGCAAAATATATATTTTTGCTAATTTTGCTACAGTTTTCTTTAATTTTATATACAAAAGATGGCACTACATGTGCTCATTCTAACACTTGATATGGAATATTCATACCTTATCTAGAGCTAGAATGGATTCATTCTGTGTTTGAAAAGTGTGTGTATTTGCTTACATTCTAAAGCAGTCGTAGAAAAAATATATTTTTTATTATCTTAAAAAATATGAAACTATTGGACTTTGTTAAATTTTATAATCAAATGTCAAACGGATGTAATAAACTCGGAAGTAGAAGCTATTTAATAGTTAATTTATTTGCGTTTATCCAGTTCTAAAGCTGGTGGTCCGGAATCCGGTGTCCGGAACCCGTAGTCCGGATATTCGGTTGTTTTATCATTATCATCTATAAAATAACTCATTGCGCCTACTATCTGCATAAAGTCCAACTTTCCAAAAACATTTTACAAAAACATGTCATACTTATATTAAAAACACTTAAACGGCTTTTGTATTCTGGAAGATAATATTTAATATACTGAGGACCACTTGCACCAACAATGGCTTAATTTTAAACTTGGATTAAATGGGCGGTTGACCAATGAAAACGCATCATTTTCAACTTAAACTCCGTTAAGTCGAGATAATCCCAGTTTAAAAGTTGGTGCAAGTGGCCCTGAGAGATGCACAAACTTCCAATGCCGGTGACATTAACCGGCCCTTTTTGTTTGTGCTCTTAGTGATCAAAGCACTTTGCTCAGTGCAATGTCAGAAATGTCAAAGTGTGCAGAAAAAAAAAATGATAATATTATTGTTTGTATTTTGTATGTATTGTATTGTAATGTATTTATTTAACCATCATTCATTCAAAATGTTAAAAAAAGCTTAATTTTTAATAAGCGAGTGCCCATTTAAAGGTTAAATACTTATATTTTTAGCATTTTAAAAATGCAAGAAGGAAAATTATTTTGGGCACTTTTTGTATAATAAATCTGTACGAAAGCTTTGATTTTTCGCCCCAGTGCGAAAAGTAAATTAGTTAGTTGATTTTTTGCCTCGACTCCGTCTCAGTAAAAAAACTTCAGCCTCGAACACTAAAGACTTAGTTCGCTTACTAGGTGCATAATATACTATTTTCATCTTTGTATTATAAACTACTATTATGCATTTTAATTTTGTAAACTGAATTTTCTTTTTTCTTTTCAGGGTCATAATACTTAGCATCATACTAGGGGTCGTCCACTACGACACAAAAACACAGTGTGTTTTTTTATTATGGAGTCTCATTCTAGGATATTTAGTGATTTTAGTGCTCTCAATGGCCATCGAAGTATGTATTTGCGTCGTGGCCATGAGAGGAAGTATTCTGGACACTGGTCCTCGAGCCAGTATGCAGTACATACTCTACCTCAGACTAAGTAAGTATAGTTAAGAATTTTGTGTTATCGTAAACGTGACAACAACGCACCATTTATCGTGATGCGCTAAATGTGACTCTTTATCATCTTGAAAAAAATTATATTTTTTGTTTATCTTAACATCAACATAAAAACATTTAGAATGTATAATAAAAAGACTGTACAATATTAATTAAATGTATTGAAAACTACAGCTTAAAAGTATCTATGTCATTTTTTATAACCTAAATCATGGAAATAACATTATTTAACACGCTGAATGCCACATTAAATTACTAGTCTGGGGCCACACTGTTCCATGGGACTGCAGGCTTTGGGTTACTGTTGGAGCTGCTGGTTTGCTTTACAATGTTATTAGTATAAATACCTTAAAAATAACTCCATAATATTACTGAAACTTTAGAAACTAGTAAGATAAGTCCAGCCTAATTAAATATTGCATATTTTACAGGTAAAATCTGTAAAAATTAATAGAAAACATAACCATAAGCCCAAGACGCTTTGCCTTTGGCCCCACAAGAAAAAATACATGTTTTTGCTTGGTAATGCCAATGGTATAACATTATCCATTCTCACGTGACACTTGCACTTTCGTCAGGTGCAATGTTGCCAAATCCTGCATTAACCTATGTCAAAATTCGTAATTAACATAATTAATTAAAATGCTCCGGGCCATAAAAAGGGCTGACATTTTAAGAAAGTATTTATTTTTTATGTATCCCAAAATACGATTCCCTTCTTTACATTTCATGAAAAAAGTTTCAAATAAAAAGGATCTCTATGATTTTCTATGAAGAAAATAAATAAGTCCATTTACTGACGTTTGCTTTTTGGTTTACATATCACTCTGTCTACATATCTACGGTTCATTGATTTTATGCTGCATCTTGAATGGCCAAGTTGATAGCTTATAAACGGGCACTGTTCTAAAAATTTCTTTAAACTACAATTAAAATAATTTTTTAATAAAATTTATCTAGTTTTTCTCTGTATTTTTTCTTTTTGTTACTTGGGTATTTTTATGATTTTTAAAATACAATAAATAAAACAGTTTATTTTCTAACGTATGCCCTTCGGTTTACATAAACCCCATCTTATTTTCTTCGGTTCATTGATTTTATTCCTGAAAAGCTTTAAAATGACAATATTTCTGGAAAATATAGCAAACTATAATTTAAGATTTTATTTTTTAAATTGGGTTCACTAGTAAAAGCGATATTTATGGTTAAAATTTATCGGGTATTTATAATTGAAAAGATTAAATCTATTTATCAAGTCAAATTACAAATTAGAAAGTTAGTGGGAATATTATGTGAGAAAATAGGTGAGAAACTAGGTTATTTTTACATAAAAAGTGGTAATTTTACATGAAAAGTGTTAATTTTACCTTAAAATGGCGATTTCTCCCGTTAGATTAGACAGGGACAAAAGTTCTACCCAAAAAGGATAGAAGACATACATACACTCCCACTTCCACCTAACCAAACAAATTCTGTATTTGTTCTTTGTTGAACAAATACAATATTTACTTGGCCGGGCGAAAAGTGTAACTATATTATTTTTATTAAAGAAATTACTGGCGCCATCTAAATTTTAGTAAAATTATCTTATTCTACAGATTCACATTAGCTATGTTCGTTCGGCACGCTCAGTGCTACACTTTCCGGCCAACCAAATAAATACTGTATTTGTTGTATGAAAAACAAATACAGTATTTATTTGGTTGGCTGGAAAGTGTAGCAAAAATGAGATAGAGATAGGGTAGACGTCTTTTGTTTCATAATTCTAGTTGTAGAGAGCTCCATGGGACCATATTTATTTCAAATGGTCTAAAATGTAATGTCTAAAAAGTAATTTCGATGTTATTTAAAACACTGTAATAAATATATATCTATGAAAATTATAAATAAGGCATATAATATAATTTCTCTAATTTTATTCAATATAGGGTTATATGTTTTGTATGCAACATAGGGTTAATTAAAAAACGTCATAAACATTATCCTTTACAGTTTGTTTTACTTAACGTACTATTAACAATTTTCAATTTGCTCGCTTTAAAATCCTCTTAAAATGTCCTAGTTTATAAGAATAAGGGTAATTACTCGACTTTAACAAGGTCTCTGATAAAATATCGAAAACCGTAGGCGTTCGCTATAATCATGTTTTAACAGACTATAAAAAAATCAAGACGGAGTAATAAAAAGAAAATTCTAAGAATAGCAAAACCGTAATTTTTCCATAATGGAGATTTCTCCCGTTAGATTAGACAGGGACAAAAGTTCTACCCAAAAAGGATAGAAGACATACATACACTCCCACTTCCACCCAACCAAACAAATTCTGTATTTGTTCTCTGTTGAACAAATACAATATTTACTTGGCCGGGCGATAAGTGTAGCTATATTTATTTTATTAAAGAAATTACTGGCGCCATCTAAATTTTAGTAGAATTATCTTATTCTACAGATTGACATTAGCCATGTTCGTTCGTGTCGCTCAGTGCTACACTTTCCGGCCAACCAAATAAATACTGTATTTGTTGTATGAAAAACAAATACAGTATTTATTTGGTTGGCTGGAAAGTGTAGCACAAATGAGATAGAGATAGGTTAGACGTCTTTTGTTTCATAATTCTAGTTGTAGAGAGCTCCATTGACGCTTTTCGCGATAAAATATTAGATATGTCTGATCTTGCATACAGAGTGTTTTAGTTAAAACTTCCAGGGCTAATTACTAAAAAACTAAAAGAGATATTTAAGGTCTATAAGAAGTATAGGTTTGATATAATGTTTGACTATATTCGGTCTTAAACTAGACCCCGCGATGGTGTAGGCGTCGCGACGCTTAAATATTTTTTCGGCGAAGTAATCTAAAAAAATCAAAGAACTTTTACCTCAATAAGGAACATGATGAAATCTACCGTATGCTTTGTTTGAAGCGTGAACCAACTAGGGTGAGGGGCTGGTGGGGAATGACTATTGTTTACACTTAGTACGCGTAAAGAGAGAGAAAGAATGTGTAAACTCACAGTCTAATGTCGTAAAATGACTGACAGGGGTACAGTGTTGCCGATTGGAAACATATACTATGGATATTTTATTGTAAATTTTAAGAAACATTAGTTCTGTATGAGTTTTATATGAACTAGTAGTTTAATTTTAATAGATTTAAATATACTATATTATTAAACATAATTATAGTATACACAATAAAGTATTTTACATTTTTAATTTAAGTATAATGATTTGAATTCATGATAGGGTGGAAACTACGCAACATCGCTACTAGGTAGTCTGAAAGTCGACTAGCGACATCTACATTTTACACCACAAAGCTGATCGCGTTTCTGTTAGTAAATAAACAAAAAAAAGATGACATCTTCATAAACATTGGTCTGAAATTACTTCTAAAAGTAAAAGTTCTTTGAAAAAATTATTTTTGCCACACAATACCCAATTAAGAGAATTTGTGTTTTCATTAGACTGGAACTGATATCTCTAGATATGTTTTCAGAGATATTTGACATTTTGAGCATAAAAAAACTAAATTTTTACATCTAAAATTGTAACGGGGTATATTTTTTTTTTTAAAAAGCTGTAGATGTTTAAATAATAATTTTAATTTTAGTAATTAAATTAAAACGATAAATTAATTAGTGTTTGAGATATTTGCAATTTTAGATGTTAATATTTACATTTGGACTTTTTATATAAAAAGTCACCCCCCCTTTTAACTTTTGAACGAGTTGAGATATCGACTTCAAATTTAGAACTCTTAACTATCTCTTTTAGGTTTTAAGTAATCGGCCCTGGGATTTTTAAATGAAACACCCTGTACACAGATATTTTTATAAAGGTGTTATAAAAAGTGAACATTACGAAGAAAATTGTGAGAATGACAAACCCGTAATTTTATCCGGAGCCTAGCAACTTAAAAATAGCTTATTTTGAATAAACTTTAAGACATATACAGTGCGGTCCAAAAGTTACCCCTCCTTTTAACTTTTGAACGAGTTGAGATATCGATTTCAAATTTAGAACTCTTAAATAAGACAACTTAAACTATCTTTTAGCATATATTTGATATTTTCAGCTCTTCAAATGTGGGCAGGGGGGCATGGGGGACATTTTTTAAATGGAAAGGGGGGTCGTGTGATACATAATTTTAAAGCTTATAAAATTCTCTATTTAAAATAACATTTTTAATTTTTTTAAAAATGTTTGTTAAGGTTTTGATTTTTCAATATTCTGTCCTAAAACATTTTTTTAAGTTTTTTTTTATAAATTTTTATTTATGTCAACTAAAATGAGTTTAAAAGTATAATTGATATTTTTTTATGATGAAATTAGGCATTTTTAAAAAATTATTTGTTTTTTTTAGAGGAATTTTGAGATTAATACCCATTTTCAACCCCATTTTAAAATTTAAAAATATGGAGTTAAATAGAGAATTTTATAAGCTTTAAAATGATGTATTACACGACCCCCCTTTCCATTTAAAAAAATGTGCCCCGATGCCCCCCTGCCCACATTTTAAGAGCTGAAAGTATTTAATATATGCTAAAAGATAGTTTAAGTTGTCTTATTTAGAAGTTTTAAATTTGAAGTCGATATCTCAATTGGTTCAAAAGTTAAGAGGGGGGGGGTACTTTTGGACCGCTCTGTATAAAATACAGTCGGAAGAAAATAATTAAATAAAAATGGACACCAGCTTTCCTACAATTTAAAGTATAAGACACCGTTGGAAATAAATTTTTTATTTTTTTTCTTACATAAAAATGGTTATCATTGTAAAAATAGTCTTTTTTAATTGATTTTTATTTTTAGCTGTGATGTTTATAGAAGCCACATGGCTTTCAGCAGGAATAGCGTGGCTAGTGAAGTATTATTTTGACTGTACAATAGAAAAAGCCAAAGAGACTGTACTTTGTAAGTATTTTTTATTTCTAGTAATCTAAGAAATTCTTAAATAAAATCCCGTGGAGGTTTTTCTCTAACATCGGTGGGCTACACATAAAAAAATAATCAGACAAATCCGTGACCCATGCCGTCAGACCTATTGGGATCGGCGCGGACATCACAACGAATTAATAACTCTTCTCTCTAGAATAGGCATTTCATTCGTTAAAACTGACAAAAATGTAGCCAACATATACGTTCCTCTGTCTTACTCGCACAGCTTTGTTCTAAGAGAGACAACAATACCAGTTACTGGTAATTGTTATTGTTCAGGGCTCAATATACCTACTATTTGTTTACAAACAAACCGAGATGTTGGCGATACTTTATATTAACGGTATGCGTATTCTAGAGAGAATAGTTGTTAGTTCGTTGGGACATCATCACAATATAATATATTCTCTTCTTTCTAGAATAGGCATTTCATTCGTTAAAACTGACAAAAACGTCGGCAACATAAACATTCGTCTGTCTTACTGGCACATCTTTGTTCTAACAGAGACAACAATACCAGTTACTGGTAACTGTTATTGTTCAGGCCTGAATATACCTACTATTTGTTTACAAACAAACCGAGATGTTGGCGATACTTTATTTTAGTTGTATGCGTATTCTAGAAAGAAGAGTTATTAGTTCGTTTTTATACAATATTATTGTTTATCTTAAAAATCATGAAACGGGCATAAAATATGACATGCAGAAATAGTTTTAACCGGTAAACTAGAATATTTCCAAGCCTACTGCGAATAAAGTTCGAAAAAGTTTGTAATATTCCGTTTTTTTTTTGCTATTATTGGTTCTAGCAAAGAAATAACAAAAAGTGCTATTTTTTGATTTTTTTAATCGAAAAAAAAAAATAGTTTATGGACGAAAACTGTTTTTAGGGCTATAAATAAAAAGAACATAATTTAGAGTCTGTGAGACTTGAACTAAAAGTTGGTTCTAGCCCACCGTGATTGGAGTTTGGCTTTTAAATGCAATTTCTACGATTCTATTATTTACCAAAACTATTTCCTGGATTTAATATTTTTTTATTTTTGAAGTAACTATATATTTTTTCCCTTTAAAAACTGGATTTAAGTATTACATAACGAGCTTCTTACATGAAGTGCCCTCTAGGAAAAAAAAACAAGTTTATTACAGAAAAGTTTAATGACTAGGAAAATTAAAAAAGAAAACAAAATTGTGCAATTGTACAATGAAACTCTTACAAAATAGTATATTATGATCCAAGGACGAGAATAGTATATTCTATAACTAGTATGGAATGACTATTCCATACGTGTTGTAGGCTATACTTTTTCTTCGAGTGCAAATGTGAAACACTGTATGGCTTTAAACTGCGGACAAGGTTAAAAACAATGTTTTTTGTGACTTGACATTGTAAATGCAACAAAACACATATCTTTATTTAATAATAATAATCCTTTATTCCAGCCCAGAGGGCCATATACAAAAAATACAAAAAAAAAAAATAAAAAATTAAATCAATTAATGTTATTTAATAATTTTATCAAATCAGTACTTAAAAAAGATTTTTATTTAATTTTAGCACATATTTACAAATTATAATGCAAAAATTGAAGGTTATGTCAGACTGTTGTGACAGATATCAGGTTTAAATATTTAACAATAGATGGAGTTTTAATTTTTTGAACTAAATTGATAAAAAACTGGTCGAATATTAAGAAAAACTAACAAACTTTTTATGTAATTTTAACGCAAAACTTTAAAATGCATTAAATTATTCAATATTTCATGGCAAAATATATATTTTTTTGCTAATTTTGCTATAGTTTTCTTTAATTTTATAAGCAAGAGATGGAACTACATGTGCTCATTCTAACACTTGATACGGAATATTCATACCGTATCTAGAGCTAGAATGGATTAATTCTGTGTTTGAAAAGTGTGTGTATTCGCTTACATTCTAAAGCAGTCGTGTAAAAATAATGTTTCTCGATCGCATTCGGAGATTGTGAATCAAGGCGTGAGCCGAGATTCACAACCGCGTAAGACCCAGAAATATTTATCGTCCGTGTATCATACGCAATTTTTTATTCGCTTGTAATTTTTAACAATTTGACCCCTAAAATCGTGAAATCACGACAAAAATCGCGAAAAATCGTTGAAAATGGGCTGTAATTTTTGTATCAATGAAAAATTAAAAAGACGAAATCTTAATTTGTTTCTTTTGAGTGTACACAATTATGTGCCAAATTTTAAAATCATCAACAGATTCTATCAGGTGCCGAAAATCCGCCAAAGTTGCCCCTAAAACACTAAATTTGACAAATTTCCACCACAAATGTGAGAAACGCTAAAAAATCATTTAAAAAATATATGTCAATCTGAACTTAACTTAATTTTATTTAACGTATACTAATAATATAAAATAATTTAACAAAAACAAAATGAGCCAAGCGCCAAATAAGCACAAAAAAAGACCTCTAATTTGGCGCTTAGCTCGTTTTGTTTTTAACAAATTATTTTATATTATTAATGTGCATTAAATAAAATAAAGTTAAGTCCAGATTGACATATTGTTTAAATGATTTTTTAGAGTCTCACATTTATGGTGGAAATTCGTCAAATTTAGTGTTTTAGGGGCCACTTTGGCGGATTTTCGGCACTTGATATAATTTTTTGACCATTTTAAAATTTGGAACATTAATTTGTACACTCAAAAGGAAAACATTAAGATTTCAAGGCTTTTTTTATTTTGCATATAAAAAGTACAGTTTATTTTTAAAGATTTTTTACTATTTTTGCGTAATTTCAAGATTTTAGGGGTCCAATTGGGACGCTTAGAGAAGTTTGGCCACCCTCATGATTTTAGGATGTTCTAGATACACCACATTGAAAATTTTAAAACAGTAAAAAAATAAGGTCCACTCTAGTGTCACACCTTGATTTAGGGACCCTACTTGCCCTAGTAGAAATTTAACGTTAGAATAACGTTTTTCTAACGTTAGAAAACTGTATGAAAGTACGTTATAAAATATGTGCAAATGTCCCGGTTTTTAACGTTAGAATCAAACGTTAGTTACAAACGTTAATCTAACGTTAGAATTTTAACTTAAAAATACGTTATAAGTACGTTTAATTTCTAACTTTCGGAGGGGGCGTGGCCAACTAGGAAATTTCTACCTGCATCATAAAATGGCAGCTGGAGACAAATTTATTCATATAAATAAATCCTAATATATTTTAGCAATCATAACATTTTTAAACATAATTTCGTTACATTTATTTATAAAATAGCCATCTTTTTAGGAAGCCCTAAATATTTTTCGTGTAATATGCTGTTATACTTCGATAAATACGTTTACCTCTCAAAAAAACTTTATATTTAGTTAGTTAATATTTATTTATATATCCAGAATCTTAAAATATTTTTTCAATTCTAATACAGCGTTGCCAGACTTTTTATATAATTTTGACTTTTGGAGGATATTTTTTAAAACTTATTATAGAAATAATAAATAATTATCAAACCTAGACACATAGCTGTCTGAAATAAGTATTTTCGACTATAGCTTACCTATTAATAATAGAAATTTAAAAAATATTTAAAGTTAGAATAAGGTTAGAATTTAGTTGGGAAACTAACGTTAGATTTATATATTTTATAACGTTTTTGTCAAACGTTAGTTTTTAAGGTTAGATTTATATATTTTATAACATTTTTGTATAACGTTTAAGACTAAACATAAAAATGTCACTAATCTAATTTTATGTTAAGTTGGATTTGTGTACTTTTCTACCAGGGTGGTGCTTGCCTAAATAAATGTAATATTTTTTTTAGGTATGGTTGTTTTCAATTGGGTAATATTATTTTCTGTTGTCATAACTGTCTGGTGTACATACGACTCGGCGGGAAGGTCCTGGGTCAAAATGAAACAATACCAAAGAAGTATGCGGGAGTCGGAGTCGAAGTTCCAGTACAAAAGGTCCGGGAGCACGAGGAATTGGAGACAAAGGTAATTAAATTTAATTAAAGATTAATATACAGGGTGATCCATAACTGGCATGTCAAAATTTAAGAGGTGATTCTGCATCCAAAAATATCAAAAAAAGTTCCTATAAAGGTTGGTCCGGAAATGAGCCCTAAGGGATCTAGGGCCCTTTAAAATTGTAATAAAAATAAGGTTTTTAATTAATAACTCGGGTACCGTTTAAGCTAGAGCGGCGAGCTTTTGCATGTATACTAGTATTAATAAGGGCAATAAGTTTATGTTAATTTATTTTTTTAATTTATCCAGAGGCGTGCCCAGACGGACAAAATATATGAGGCTTAAAACATTTTTGCCCCAAACTTTTCTATGTGTATGTTTTTTGGATTTGTTGTAAAAAATATAGATTTCTAGAGTAAAAATACATATAAAACATCATATAGTGTAACACTGTAGGAGCAACCGTTATCAAAAAAAAATGCAATTAAGAGGAAGTAACATTTTGTGCCACCAAAAACGTTACTTTTTAAAAGGCTATTACTCCTTTAATATTAAATTTAGGTGTTTTGGTGTATAATACTTTTTTGCTCAGTTTTAAATGAAGAATCACCCTGCAGCATTAAAATTTTATTGGTGCTTTTTTTTGTTCCCCATTCAATAAGTCATCTTCGAAGGGCCGTAGCTCCCTTAGGGCTTATTTCCGGACCAACCTTTATAGAAACTTTTTTTCATTTGGATGTAGAATCACCTCTTAAATTTCGGTACGCGAGTTCTGGAACAGGCTGTATAATACTGGTGCAAGTATAACAATGCACTCCCCTTTGGAGAATTCCCTTAAAGAAGGGTGTCGTTTTAAATAGGAGTTTTGGGCTAAATAAGAAAAATATGTTCTTGTTTAAAAAATTGAAAAATGATGAAAAGAAATGATAAAAAACTGTGTTATTTGTTAATAAAGAACAAAATGAAAAAACAAATTAAAAACTCAGGAATTATTTGTTATCGTAAACCCGACAACATCGCATTATTCTTGCGCTAAATGTGATATCATATTGAAAAAAAGCAATATTTTTTGTTTGTCTAAAAACCAACATAAATACATTTAGGTAGAATGTATAATAAAAACACAACACAATATTAATTAAATATATATATTTTTAAATAAGTATAGTTACTTAATATTAAAAGTTAAAAGTCTATGTGTAACTTTTTCATAGTCTAGTTTTGAATCATATCATGGAAATAAAGTAATTTAACATGTTGAAAGCCACATTAAATTACTTGTCTTGGGTAACACTGTCCCAAGGAACTACATGCTTTGGGTTATCACTGAAACAGCTGGTTTGCTGTTTATGAAATTAAAAAAAAAACTAAATGTTTAAACGTCAGTTCAAAGTATTTATTTGAGCAAATGTAATTGATCAAGGCTACTTGATTTTTATGAAAATTTCAAGAAATATCTGTTCTGTTAATAATATATTTTATTATTTGAATAAAAATAGTTAAATAGTGCTAGTAGTGAAAAAACTGATATATAAACTACGGTAGAGAAGACTAGTATAGCCTCGCACTCTTAAATCCCAAGCTACACCGTCCGAAGTCACCTCAGTTGACGGTATGCATTATAGTTTTGTTGTTCTTTTTCAGAAAAGTATTAAGAGCCTACCAAGACAGTTGGCACAACAGATGTCGCTTCTTATTTTGCTGTTCGTCGCCCTCGGACAGAAACCGTAACTCTTTCGCGGACATTGCGAGACTTCTGTCCGATTTTTTCAGAGATTTGGATGTGGTACCTTCTGATGTCGTAGTGGGCCTGGTTCTTTTGAGAAAATTTCAGAAAATTGAAAGGAAAGCCATTGTAGAACAGGTAAGAACCCTCGTAAAAACCCTAAATACCAAAATTATACAAGCATAAAAAAATCTTCTTCTTCTAGATAATTAGCCAGATCCCTCTTAGTTACTCAATTCACCAAGAGTGGTTCTTGTCTGGCTTGGCACCATGCCCACTCCTGTTTTGATTATAGAAAATTTCCAGTCTTCTGTAAGACCTTTTCTTTTTCTTTTCCTTCTTCCCTTTTCGTGTTTGCTGTTGGTTGTGTTAGCTGTTGACGAGGTAGTTTTTTCTAATTTGTAATAATATTTGCGCATGCGCTAGTATATAAAAAATTCTGTACGTATAAAAACTTCTTCACGTGTTAGTTGCTTCCAAATCAAAATTTATCAGCATTATAAATGATTAAAAAACATAAAATTCCCTTCTTACTCCAATATAATCACATGTTCGTCATTTTACTGCACATCATCCATACAATCACTATAAAATATATAAAATCGAATCCGGGGCATATCCAAGATAGCAAATTAATAAATAAATAATTATACTAAAACACTTAATGCTAAAAATTAAACACGATTATCGGATTACATAAATCTTGCCAAAAGTACATGTTCCTCGTTTCACGGGTGAAAAGCAACTGCCATATAAAAAATCTTTGCCGGTTGTTAAACATTTAAGTGTTAAAAAAAAATTATTTAAATAAATTTACAGAATTTAAAATGAAAATGAAATAGGAAACCATTCTATAGTTCTAAAAACATATTTATTAAGTTTAAGTAAACTAAGATTTTTAGCTTAAAAATCAATAAAGGCTACCTATATAATATTATTTTTATTAAATTATACTTAACTCTACTATGTTTATTATAATAAAATTGTTAATCACTTAAGTAAAGTACTGTCACCCACACCGTCCAAAGTCACCCCAGTTGACGGTACTTTACACCTGATACACTATTTTTTTTTTCAGCGTAAAAATGACACCTACGAATACCTGTCGGGGGCTCCAGTGACTCCCAGAACTCAATTTTTATCCCTCCACGATGATGGGACGGACTTGGAACTTTTTCAAACCATCATTCATTACGCTCACT
>OY294053.1:2604160-2697890 GCA_958510825.1 Brachypterus glaber
CAGATGATAATATAAACAAAATATTTGATTTACACTCTGTTAAAATTAAGTTGGAGGACGTAGCAAAAAAAACCTGAAAGCCTTGATACTTCAAAGAGTCTTGGTCCTGGTCCTGACGAAATTTCCTCACTGTTTTGTAAAAATTGTAGTAGCTCTTTATCGCAGCCCTTATTGATTTTATTTAATAAATCTCTTTCAGATGGTATTCTCCCTGAAAATGGAAAAAATTTGTCCAATTTATAAATGAATAATGAAAGGGACATTTTTAAATACAGGCCCATTTGCATCTTAAGTTACATCCCAAAATCATACCCTGTTAAAAAGCCAAGTAGAGACCAGTAGAGACCAGAAGAAAACGAATCGGAATCTACTGGATCCTGCTGGCCTCTACTTGTTTTTTTTTAACAGAGCACACTCTATTACTCCTACCTTTGCAAATGTAATTAATAAACATCAACATGGGTTTTGCAGAGGAAAACCTACTACCTCTAACTTATTACTATTTGTTCAATTTTTATTAAATGCAATGGGCAGGGGTCTTAGTATTGAAGTAATATACATTGAATTTAGTAAAGCTTGTGATAGTGGGAATCACAAAATTCTTATAAGAAAACTAAAAGTGCTAGGTTTTAGAGGTTCACTCTTGCCAGTTATAACTAATCATACTCAAGTTGTTAAGCTAAAAAAATTTGATTCAAAATCTATTGATTTTATTTCAGGTGTACCTCAAGGAAGTCATCTTGGTTCTATTTTATTTTTACTATTCATTAATGACATTGTTGATGTTCAATGATTGTCGATACCTCCTTTTTGCCGATAATCTAAAATTTTATAAAATTGTTTAAAACTCCAGGGACTATTTTATACTATAAAGTAACATTGATATTCTCTCTTTGTGGTGTCAAAGAAATTTTTCGGCTTTAAATGATAAAAAAGCAAATGTACCATCGTTTTCATAATAAACGCTTACACCTAAAAATGTTACAGATTATATTGAACTTTATCAAGGTCTCTTTGACATTTATTTGTCAAATATTATTATGACATTACTTGTCAAAATAATTCACATTAGTTATGCCGCAGCTTACAAATTATCAAAAATGTATTATAACAGCAAGAATAAATGACGGGATAAGTGTACGTGAAATAGCCACTGAATTAAATGTTGCAAACAGCACTATAATGCGAGCAAAGAAAAAACTTGAGGAAACTGGACAGATTAGCAGAAAGCGGGGTTCTGGTCGAAGTAGAATGAGTAGTGCAGAAGAAGATATGCAATTAATGAATTATCTGCGGGAAAACCCTTTCCATACCGGAGTCAGAGCGAGGGAAGAAACTAACTTTCCTGGGTCATAAAGCTGAAGAATTACGACAGGCCATCATTGAGGCTTGGCACGCAAAAATTACACCAAATTACACAAACCAACTGTTAGAATTACAAAGAAGATTTTTTTATTTTTGATATCTTAAAATAAGTCACTCTTGATGATGTTTTTTTTTCTTTATATTTTTGAAGACACTATTTTGAAGAAAAAAACATTATCCCATGAACCGTAAGAGTTGTACAAAAAGCGCTTAGTGTTTTGTGAGTTTAAAATCAAGCAGGGCAAGTTATAAAGAGTGACTTTTTTTGAGATCAAATCAAAAATAAAAAATAAATTCCTCTTTGTAACTCTATCTGGAGACATACTGTATAAATATCATTTATAATAAAATTTGTTAACCTTTTTGCTTATAAGCATATATGCTTAAAGACAGTTATAGGACTTGCACTATATAATATAGACTAATATAGACTGTACTTTAACCTTACTTAATTATTACGGAAAATGTCAGTGTCAATCTTAGTAAAGTACATATACCACAACTAAAAATTTAAAATGTTGGGGCACCTCAGGTTTCTGTGATGTGAGCGTTTTCTATGAAAATGATGGTACGCCGTAAAAAAATTTAGTTAGCAAAACCGCCACTGGCGGCAGCACTCTTTGATTTTGATGACAGCCATACTTCACCGTTGTTTGTTTATTATGTAACGACTCGAGATTCTGTGCAAAAACCTTGTGTGAAATTGATTAAAAATGATTGAAGAAGAATATATGGTTTATAAACCTACAAATCTCTCCGAAATTGCAAATGCTACATTAGACAAGTTACCATCAAAATCTGGAAAAGTGTACGATTCAGCCTACGAAAAATTTTTTAATAAAAAAAACATAATTTATTATTGAATTATATATTTTTTCTTGCTTTTTAGAACACTAGATGTAAAAAACACTTTTCTTCCAACATTTCGGCTTTTATTGTAGAGCCATTTTCAAGGATTTACAAAGAATTAAATTATAAATACAGGGTGATCCATAACTGGCATGCCAAAATTTAAGAGGTGATTCTAGATCCAAAAATATAAAAAAAGTTCCTATAAAGGTTGGTCCGGAAATGAGCCCTAAGGGATCTAGGGCCCTTTAAAATTCTAATAAAAATAAGGTTTTTAATTAATAACTCGGGTACCGTTTAAGCTAGAGCGGTGAGCTTTTGCATGTATACTAGTATTAATAAGGGCAATAAGTTTATGTTAATTTATTTTTTAATTTATTTTTATCCAGAGGCGTGCCCAGACGGACAAAATATATGAGGCTTAAAACATTTTTGCCCCAAACTTTTCTATGTGTATGTTTTTTGGATTTGTTGTAAAAAATATAGATTTCTAGAGTAAAAATACATATAAAATATCATATAGTGTAACACTGTAGGAGCAACCGTTATCAAAAAAAATGCAATCAAGAGGAAATAACATTTTGTGCCACCAAAAACGTTACTTTTTAAAAGGCTATTACTCCTTTAATATTAAATTTAGGTGTTTTGGTGTATAATACTTTTTTGCTCAGCTTTAAATGAAGAATCACCCTGCAGCATTAAAATTTTATTGATGCTTTTTTTTGTTCCCCATTCAATACGTCATCTTCGAAGGGCCGTAGCTCCCTTAGGGCTCATTTCCGGACCAACCTTTATAGAAACTTTTTTTCATATTTTTGGATGTAGAATCACCTCTTAAATTTCGGTACGCGAGTTCTGGAACAGGCTGTATATAAATAAAAATTATATAAAAATATTTGGTAGAACTTTTTTAAAAAAATGTCAACTTGACAAATATAAATTAAGGTGTACAGGTATAAATGTTATTGAGTTAGTTAGTTATCTTAATATGTTCAGGTATTAAGCGCTTAAGTTTTGAATAAATTAAATGCAAAAATGAATATAAAAAATAATATTTGGGACGCTTGTAGAAAAAATAGTATGTTTCATTCAGAGGAAAAGTGCTTTTTTTTACTCGTCTGTAGTTTCCGGCCTTTTGACGTAAAATCTGAATAACTAAAATAATTTTTAAATATGTTTTTTTTTGTTCAAACAAATCAAAATAGTCTTTTTCAAAAACGCATCAATAGATGATAGATTTTTTAAATTTGGTCTTAAAAATATGCCAAAACTCTAAACAATTAAATTATGAAAAAAATATGGGTAATTTTTTGTCTCGAAAATCGATAGTGACATATTTTATATCAATTTTTTATTTTTTTTAGGTGATATTGAGATTATTTACGCCACATATCACGTGGACATAGGACAGACACCATTTTTCGTAGGACTGGACTATGACAGAAAAAAAATTGTTATTAGTATAAGAGGCACATTGTCTATGAAGGTAAGAAACTAAAGATATCCATTTTATTGAGATATCGACTTCCAATTTGGAACTTTTAAATAAGACAACTTAAACTATCTTTTAGCATACATTTAATACTTTCAGCTCTTAAAATGTGGGCAGGGAGGCATGGGGGCACATTTTTTTAAATGGAAAGGGGGGTCGTGTAATACATCATTTTAAAGCTTATAAAATTCTCCATTTAACTCCATATTTTTAAATTAAAAAAAAAAAATTGGGTTTAAAATGGGTATTAATGTCAAAATTCCTCTAAAAAAAAACAAATAATTTTTTAAAAATACCTGATTTCATCATAAAAAAATGTTAATTATACTTTTAAACTAATTTTAGTTGACATAAATAAAAATTTATAATAAAAAATCGAATGTTTTACCAAAAAAAAATTGAAAAATCAAAACCTTAAAAAACATTTTTAATAATTTAAAAATGTTAGTTTAAATAGAGAATTTTATAAGCTTTAAAAAGATTTATCACACGACCCCCCTTTCCATTAAAAAAATGTCCCCCCATGCCCCCCTGCCCACATTTTAAGAGCTGAAAGTATTAAATATATCCTAAAAGATAGTTTAAGTTGTCTTATTTAAGAGTTCTAAATTTGAAGTCGATATCTCAACTCGTTCAAAAGTTAAAAGGGGGGGGGGGTGACTTTTGGACCGCACTGTATAATGGAATGCGTATCATTACATATTTTCACGGCTTGTTTTTTTTAAGGATATTTTGACGGACCTTAACGCAGAAGGTGAAACTTTACCTCTCAACCCACCAAAAGAGGAGTGGCTGGGACACAAAGGAATGGTTCAGGCGGCACAGTATATTCTAGAAAAAATCGACGAGGAACGGCTAGTCGAAAGGGCTTTAAATCATAAGCCCGAAAAAGGCTCACAACAATTTGAGCTGGTTATAGTTGGGCACAGTTTAGGAGCAGGTAAATGAAAATACTGTTAAATTTTTTTTAACTGGCAACCGAAGAATAAGGCTAGGGAATATTATATTCTATAACCAGTAGGGAATAGACCATATTCCGCGCGAGCGGAAAGTTTGTCTACGAGCCGGCAGGCGAGTATGACGGTCCTGCGAGCGCGGAATGACTATTCCATACGTGTTGTAGACTATACTTTTTCTTCGACTGCAAATATGAAACACTGTATCGCTTTAAACTGCGGACAAGATTAAAAACAATGTTTTTTGTGACTCGACATTGTAAATGCAACAAAAGACATTTTTAAATAAAGCAATTAATGTTATTTAATAATTTATCAAATCAGTACTTAAAAAAGATTTTTTTTTAAATTTTAGCACATATTTACAAATTATAATGCAAAAATTGAAGGTTATGTTAGATTGTTGTGACATATATCAGGTTTAAATATTTAACAATAGATGGAGCAGTTTTAATTTTTTGAACTAAATTGATAAAAAACTGGTCAAATATTAAGAAAAGCTAATAAACTTCATGTAATTTTAACGCAAAACTTTAAATTGTATTAAATTATTCAATATTTCATGGTAAAATATATATATTTTTGCTAATTTTGCTACAGTTTTCTTTACTTTTATAAACAAGAGATGGCATCACATGTGCTAATTCTAACACTTGATACGGAATATTCATACCGTATCTAGAGCTAGAATGGACTCATTCTGTGTTTGAAAATTGTGTATATTTGCTTACATTCTAAAGCAGTCGTAGAAAAATATGTTATTCGACAGATTTTACGTGTTCTATAGGCGACCTTGCATTCCTCGCATTCTTTCAAGGTGACAATTAGAAAAAATCAGACAGTAGTTGTACAGGGTCATCCCGAATTCCCGCCTGCAAATTTATTAAATTTTGAAAGTCTGTATCTCCAAAACGTAATAACCTAGAAAAAAAACTGTATATAACATGTTTTTAGGGCCTAAAAACAGCTTTCATTGGAAATAAAAAAAATTAACATCGGGTTATAAATAAGTGAGATATGCTGAAAAAACGTTTTACTGCTTTAAACGCCAATATCTCGAAAACATTGTATTTTAGGAAAAAATTGTTTATAGCATTTTTTGACCAGTTTTAAATTATCTTTCATTTAAGTGCTAAATTAATAAAATACAACAATAATTGCCTTAATTATAACCAAAAAACGCTAAAAATAGAAGTTTTACCCCCATATATTGGGCCACTAAATAGTAATTTATGTTGAAATAAAAATACATCTGCTAAGCTTAGGAAATAAACATTAAATTTATTAAATTCCGTTACGTAACGTTTACCTAGACCCCCCCTCCCCCCTGTCACAAACTGTAACAATTTCTCTGACCCCCTCCCCCCCTAGGCGCGTTACGTAATATATGGACAGCCCCTTAGTAGTACTAAGTGCCGATGTAATAAATCCCAAATATGTTTTTAATGACAATATTTTATTATTATTACTTATGTTTTACATTTCTCCAGGTACCGCAAGTATATTGGGTATCCTGATGCGCCAAAGGTATCCTACTCTGCAGTGTTTCTGTTACTCGCCACCAGGGGGCCTACTCTCAGCGCCTGCCGTAGAATATACCAAAGAATTTACCGTATCCGTGGTTATCGGTAAAGATGTGGTTCCAAGAATAGGATTACACCAAATGGAGACTTTGAGAACAGATCTGATTAATGCTATTAAACGAAGTGTGGACCCCAAGGTAAATAATTTTTATATTATTATATTTATTATATTTATATTATGGTATACTATTATATACCGGATGTTTCAAGAATGTGGTTCACCCCCTTAACTTTTTTACTTTTTTATGTAGGATCGTGATATTTTGCAGGAGCTATATTATGTATAATTTTAGATTTTTTGACATGGTTAGACATTTTTGGGCACTTCCGGTTTCACCGGAAATGGCGATTTCTCCCGTTAGATTAGACAGGGACAAAAGTTCTACCCAAAAAGGATAGAAGACATACATACACTCCCACTTCCACCCAACCAAACAAATTTTGTATTTGTTCTTTGTTGAACAAATACAATATTTAGGCCTACTTGGCCGGGCGAAAAGTTTAACTATATTATTTTTATTAAAGAAATTACTGGCGCCATCTAAACTTTAGTAGAATTATCTTATTCTACAGATTCACATTAGCTATGTTCGTTCGTGACGCTCAGTACTACACTTTCCGGCCAACCAAATAAATACTGTATTTGTTGTATGAAAAACAAATACCGTATTTATTTGGTTGGCTGGAAAGTGTAGCACAAATGAGATAGAGATAGGGTAGACGTCTTTTGTTTCATAATTCTAGTTGTAGAGAGCTCCATTAAACAAACTTTCGAGTTTTAAATGGAACACCCTGTATATTTTTACATATTTCGATTTAAAAATCAATACTGAGAACAAGCATGTGCCACTTGTCAATATTTGACAGGTCATGTATTTTTTTATTTAAATTTTTATTTTAAATCTAGAGTGCCTTAGCTTATTCGCTTAATTGTTGGTCCAGTATCTTCAGAAAAAAAAACTATTTAGATTTTTTCCGAATACTCTAAAAGTGGTGGGCTCCATAAGTCATTTTTTTCAAATGGAAGGAGGGTGGTTCATTAGGTTAAAATGAAAGAGAATTTTCTTGCGAACATTTTGATACCACACATGAATAGTTTATTTGGAAGAACTTGGCATTTACATACAAAAGATTTAAAATGAAGATTAAACTAAAAAATGACATAACCTGTCAAAATTTGACAAGTGACATATGCTTGTTCTCAGAATTGATTTCTGAACCAAAATATGTAAAAATATACAGGGTGTTCCATATAAAAATCGAAAGTTCGATTAATTTCCTGCGAAACCGGAAGTACCGAAAAATTTCTATGTCAAAAAATCTTAAATTATACGAACCACCTTCCTGAAACACCCGGTATATTATAATTAATTATCTAGTTTTTCTAAGAAACCAAAGTAATTTTTCCTAGATTTTTTTTCTCCTTTCTGAAAAATCCTAAATGACAAATTTTGTTAAATTGTAAAAAAATAAAAAACGATTAAGTTATGTAATAAAAAATCTCGGAAAATAAAGAAAATATTCCTTAAACAAGCATCAAGTAAGACTTTATTTCTAAAAATATTTATAGAGGATCTCTACTAGAGATCACCATCTGTATCACCACCTTGGTGAAAAATAACGACTTGACCTAATGTTAGATAAATGTGGTTTGAATGTTAGATGCCTAACGTTAGGGTCTAACATTAGAATAACGTTCATCTAACTTAGAAGTTTTGCCAAATGTTAGATAGGTTAACGTTATTATAACATTAGGCAACTGATGTTAGGAATTCTAATGTTAGAAACCGGGACATTTATACATTAATTAGTAATTAATAATTACGCGTTTATTTATGTTAATTTTTATCAGTGAAATGTTCTGAACAGGAAACATTTTGGTGCATTCTTTAGTTATTTTCAGTGTTTTTTCCCTTGCAAAAGTCGCCTTCTATTATGTAGAACTTTTTAATGTGGTTCCTTACACTAATTTTATGTCTAAAAGTTAATTTGCAATGATGACAGCTATAAGGCCTCTCACCTGTGTGCGTCATACTATGCTGTTTTAGATGCGTTTTATGAGAAAATGCTTTTTCGCAAACTTTACATTTAAAGGGTTTTACTCCTGTATGTGTCTTATTGTGCCGTGTTAGATCTGCTTTTCGGGAAAATCCTTTTTCACAAACTTTGCATTCATAAGGTTTCATACCAGTGTGGACCATATTGTGCTGTATTAGATTTGCTTTTAGAGAAAATGTTTTTTCACAAACATTGCATTTAAAAGGTTTCATACCTGTGTGTACAATATTGTGCCGTGTTAGATTCGTTTTAAGAGAAAATGCTTTTTCACAAACTTTGCATTTAAAAGGTTTGATACCTGTGTGTACTATTTTGTGCCGTGTTAGATTCGTTTGATGAGAAAATGCTTTATCACAAACTTTGCATTTAAAAGATTTAGCACTGGTGTGTGTCATATTGGGCTGTGGTAGATCCGCTTTTTGGGAAAATCCTTTTTCACAAACATCGTATTTAAAAGGTTTCATATCTGTGTGTACCATATTGTGATGTCTTAGATTTTTTTTTAGAGAAAATGTTTTTTTACAAACTTCGCATTTATAAGGTTTTATACCTGTGTGTACCATATTGTGACATGTTAGATCATGTTTTCGGAAAAATGCTTTATCACAAACTTTGCATTTAAAAGATTTAGCACCGGTGTGTGTCATATTGTGCTGTGATAGATCCGCTTTTTGGGAAAATCCTTTTTCACAAACATCGTATTTAAAAGGTTTCATACCTGTGTGTACCATATTGTGATGTCTTAGATTTTTTTTTAGAGAAAATGTTTTTTTACAAACTTCGCATTTATAAGGTTTTATACCTGTGTGTACCATATTGTGACATGTTAGATCATGTTTTCGGAAAAATGCTTTATCACAAACTTTGCATTTAAAAGATTTAGCGCCGGTGTGTGTCATATTGTGCTGTGATAGATCCGCTTTTTGGGAAAATCCTTTTTCACAAACATCGTATTTAAAAGGTTTCATATCTGTGTGTACCATATTGTGATGTCTTAGATTTTTTTTTAGAGAAAATGTTTTTTTACAAACTTCGCATTTATAAGGTTTTATACCTGTGTGTACCATATTGTGACATGTTAGATCATGTTTTCGAAAAAATGCTTTTTCACAAACTTTGCATTTAAAAGGTTTCACTCCCGCGTGTATCTTATTGTGTTGTGTTAGCTCCCCTTTCCGAGTAAATGCCTTTTCACAAACTATGCATTTGAAAGGTTTTATACTCAAGTGTATCATATTGTGCGAGGTTAGTTGCGCTTTTTGCGAAAATGTTTTTTCACAAACTTTGCATTTATAAGGTTTTACATCTTTGTGTATTATACTATGCTTCTTTAAATATCTTCTAGTTTTAAATGATTTTTGGCAAACAAGACAGGTGTTTAATTCCCCATTAGTGTTTTCTTCGATTAATTCATCCACTAATGGTTTTCCATCATTTTCTGGAAGCAGTTTGTGATCAACTATCTCAGTTTTAAAAACGTTGTCAAAAAAGTCAGGAGGATTATATTTTTCAAGCTGTTTTTTTGACAAATATGGCGTCTTTACTTCATCACAATCTATTTCAATTTTTACACACCCAACATCAAAACTCTCACAATGACTGTTTTCAATAGATGGTATATTTGTTTCTTTTTCTTCTTTTAATTCTAATTTACAATCTTCGGTCTCCATTTTTATATCTTCACTTGGATAAAACATTTTTCATTTGCTTCGGTTTTAATAAAATTTGATAAAATTTTTTCTAAAGCATTTTCTTTCTCTTTACAACTAATTATAAAACGTTATTATAATATTTTTAGAACTACGACAAACTTTCTTTGACAAAATATCAGCATCATTAGTCTAAAATATGAAGTTTCTGAATTAAATTTAATAAAATATTTTGAAAATACAAACTTACCCTAAGATCTACCTTCAAATTTGATTAAATTGTTCTAAGGTCGCACTTTTATCCATTTTTACAGAAAATTGGGAACAAACAAACAACATAACCTTAGAAAATGAACATTTACGTTTTGTACATTGGAACTACCAGATTATGGCAAAAGTATATTTACTTTTGAACTACTTTATAAATAATGTAGGGTGGACCAAAAACTAGTTTTTTTTAAGGGCTACTTGCGCCGATGATGGTTTAACTTTAAACGTCGATTAAATTAATCTATCAGAACGCAGCATTTTTAACTTAAACGCGTTTTAGTCGAGATAATCCCAGATCAAAAGTTGGTGCAAGTGCCCTAAATGTGTAATTTTCACAGGTCCGATTTTTGAACCTTTAGCGTTAAATTTTATGCTTTGATTACATCGGTCCTGTATACTAAAAATTATATTATAATATATTATTATAATAAGTTAATATATATTTTTTATATATTCTAAATTTTCGCCTGCGGCGCTAGGGCGTTTTTACTTTTTTTTTTTTAATTTGAACTTGTTAAACTTAAGCGTGAAACTCGTAAAAAATTTCCTGCAGCGCTAGAGTTTTTTTACAATTTTGCAAATTTGAAACAAGTTTTAAAATTAAAATTATTCATCAAAAGTTTTTAAATTTTCGCCTGCGGCGCTGGGGCTTTCTTCTTTTTTTTTTAAATGCTAAAGCTTCAGTTTCACAATTCTAAATAAAAAAATAATGAAATTAACATAAAAAATTATTTTGGAAAAATGGGGACCCGGGTAAAAAGTTTCTCCGGGGCCCGGGCTCGCTTTTCCGGCCCTGCATGTACCTATCAGCTCATTTTTACTGATTATAATGATGTTAGGTTTTTTAAAATCGATGCAAATTTTCGAAATATTTGACTTTTTTTGTAACTATGGTCATATATTTAATTTTTTGCTAAAAACTAGAGACCCTAAATAAAGTGCCATTAGGGCATATCCATAGGTACGCCTAACAACATAGTACATAACGATGCCGTGATTGGCTTGATGTTTCGTCATGTATCTTGTAAGCCAATCACGGCAATTGCATTCTTATGTTTTATGTTCTTACGCAAGCTTCTGGATAGGCCTTAATCTACAAACCACAGCAATTTTAGTCCTATACTTTGGTCCTATAAGAAAAACGTGCACTTTTCCTTTGCTCCTTTAGTACGGAAGCCTTTCGCTAGATGGAGCCACAAAAACAATTGATTATTTTCAATACACACACACGCATGATGATGAGTCATGTAACTAATTTTAGCCAGTAAATGTGATTTGCATTAAGAATACGCAAAAAATATTAAATACGCAAATAATATCAAAAATATGCAAGACACCAAATTAAGTCGACGCGACGTGACGTTTCGACTGCGTTTAATGTCATATTCATAGCTCGAAATTCTGAAAATTTAATGTTTTATATTTTAGTGGAAAACGATAACATGCAGTATAGTGTGTTGCGGGTGTTCCCAGCCCACCTCGGCTGTGGAGATGTCCCACGGGGAGCGGGAAGTTTGCGAGTATATGAGGAGTAAAGAATACGCCAGGTGTAAAGGTAAGAAAAAATACTGTTGAATGCTTAACCGCTTTTCCCTTCATTAAAACATAAAAACTTTTTTTTTTCAATATTTTTTTTTGTGAAAAACGAAAAAAAAAATCATGATTTTCTTTTGTGCATGCAATCCAAAGGGTTCCTGGAAAATAAAAAAGTATTATTTTTTTAGAGCAGTGTAATTAAAAGATGTTTATTATTATTTATAGGAATTCACCCCTCAGACAGTAGCATAGCGTTAACGAGTCATCAACCCCTTTATCCACCGGGTCGGATAGTCCACGTAGTTAGACATCATCCAACAGTAGGACAGTAAGTACCCTTTTTTAAATTTATTTAATTTTTAATTGGCTTTTTGCCTTTGCAAAAAAAATAACAGTTCTTATGGCACTACGTATATTTGGGTGTAAACTAATTAACAGTCTAAGTTGCTGTAGAATCAATTGCTATCCAGTCTCTGCATTTAGCAGTAGATGTCGCTAGGTGTTTTTACTATTCCTTACAACAATTTTTAAACTAGAGATATATGGAAAGGATTTGATTTTCGTAGTTGTCCTTACTACCGATATGTGGCTCTGAAGAGTGCTAAAAAGCACGAAATCGATCAGTCACTCCGGAGGGACGACTGCGTTAATCAAACAAAAGTAGTTTTAAGGAATAGTAAAATATTTTATATAGATAACAATTTTAATTAAATATTCCATATATAAATAGGTTGACTGCCGATCACTCCGATCGGAGTGCATTGGCTCTCTTCGCTGACGCCGTCCCACTCCGATTGGAGTAATGAGTATATTACAACTCCTTGCTTTAGTATTTTATCGGCATTTTCTGGTAGTTTTTTTATGTTTGTGGCATCACAGAAGACGGTTTGTTTGAATAGGTTGCTGCTTTTTTTGGTTTTTATTCGTACTTCATATGTCGCAAAACGGAATATAAATAGTTAAAAATAATTTTGGCTTCAGCCACGACCTTAAAATTATAAGCGGCAGTCAACCTTTTGAAGAGTACATAAGGAGTTAAATGTCATTTGCTCAATTTTTCAGGAGGAACAAAAATTTGATTATTTTTTTTTGCGAAACTAAAATTTTAACAAACAAACAGCAATTAATTCGGTTGTCCAGAAATAACAAATTCAAAATGGCGGATTTAATATGGCGGACGTAATTTCAAAAATTTGACCTATTTTTACTATAAAATAGTTCTGGGGGTATTTGGGGTCACTGGAACTGAGTCTGATGTTAAAATATGGCGGCCATAATTTAAAAATAATTAGGTACTATTTTCGATATCTCTTTTTCTAAGTTTCGGGTAATTTTTAAACAAATTTCTTGCAAAAACATTTTATTTTGGATCAAAATAACTAACTAATCCCTTAACGCCATTTTTTAATTTTTTTATGCTTGTGGTAATTATTTACTAACTAACTTCTTATTTCCAAAAACAGACAAAAGTATGAAAATAAATGGAGGTAATTTAAAAATATTGTTTTTGGTGTACCCCAGTAAAACTCGTAAAAACCAAAGCATGAACCCTCTAAAAATTATATTTAATAAAAAGTGAAAATTTAATTTTTCAAATTTGCATGATTTAAAATTGTTTTAAAATATAATTCTTCTTTGTTGATGTACAGTTAATTTCAACAAAACTGGAAAAGTGGGGTTATAAAAAAAATTACATTGTGAACTATCTTTCATTTGACAAATATTTGTTTACTTGTTAATAAATTTAGTGTCAATATTGTTTTTGCCACATCAATGTCAAAGTCAAAAAATGTTGGTGCATTTTTTTTTAAATTGGGAGAGATAAAGCAGAAAAACAAGAATACTCGAAGAATACTGGTGTAAAACCCATAATTATAATTTTTAAATTAAGGAACTATGAGGAATACCTAGTTGTAGGAGACCAATATACTAGTGTTTTTTAAAAATAAAGGTATTTAAAACAAGTTTATTAGATACAAAATATATTGATAAGGGGATTTAATAGTAGACATTTTAGAATAGGGATATTTTAGAGCAGAAATACAGTAATTAACAATAGAGATACGCTTCAAAATCCAAATAGTATTTACTAAACACAGATGCATAGAATAACATATGATTTTTGACATGGTTAAACTAACCTTATTTTTCAAACAGGCATAACCCAATTTAAATAATCCACATTCACACAACTAAATTTTATGGAAAACATGAAATTTTACTTAACCCCACTTTTCCAGTTTTCTTGAAATCAACTGTATTTTTAATACTTTTGTTTTAAACATAAATTAACCCTATACCTACGCATTTAGTTAGTATGTAGTTATTAACACGTTAACCGCGATTTTCACTTTCACCGCTTTTAAAAATATTTCTTTCTGGTGATGATATTTCTTTCTAAGGGTTATTATTTCAAAAAATAAAACATTAGGCGATCGCGATCGCTCGAAGTTAACACATAAACTAAAAATTTAATAAATGAAATTCTAATAATTTGTTTTTCTTTTTATTTAATTAATAGATTATTATTTTAAGAGTTAATTTCTTAAATTTAAACAATAACAACCTTTCAAAAAATAGTTAACCCAGAATTTGATATTTTTATTTCGAAAAATCCCTAAAAAAAAAAGTTAGCTACTTTTATTGGTTCTTTCAAACTTTGCAGTTAGAAAATCTGGCAACACCACTAACCAAAATTTAAATTACTTAGTATAAACTTAATACTATAATAATACTATAGTATTAATAATTTAATAGTGTACTATATTATACAGTGCGGTCCAAAAGTCACCCCCCCTTTTAACTTTTGAAAGAGTTGAGATATCGACTTCAAATTTAGAACTCTTAAATAAGACAATTTAAACTATCTTCTAGCATATATTTGATATTTTCAGCTCTTAAAATGTGGACAGGGGGGCATGGGGGGACATTTTTTTAAATGGAAAGAGGGGTCGTGTGATACATCATTTTAAAGCTTATAAAATTCTCTATTTAAACTAAAATTTTTAAATTTTTTAAAAATGTTTTTTAAGGTTTTGATTTTTCAATTTTTTGTGCTAAAACATTCGATTTTTAAGTTTTTTTTTTATAAATTTTTATTTATGTCAACTAAAATTAGTTTAAAAATATAATTAACATTTTTTTATGATGAAATTAGGCATTTTTAAAAAATTATTTGTTTTTTTTAGAGGAATTTTGACATTAATACCCCTTTTCAACCCATTTTAAACCCAATTTTTTTTTTAATTTAAAAATATGGAGTTAAATGGAGAATTTTATAAGTTTTAAAATGATGTATTACACGACCCCCCTTTCCATTTAAAAAAATGTGCCCCCATGCCCCCCTGCTCACATTTTAAGAGCTGAAAGTATTAAATATATGCTAAAAGATAGTTCAAGTTGTCTTATTTAAAAGTTCCAAATTTGAAGTCGATATCTTAACTGGTTCAAAAGTTCAAAAGTTAAGAGGGGGGGGGGGTGACTTTTGGACCGCTCTGTATAAAGTTTTTATAATCCTAATAAATCTAAAAAATTAACAGAAATAAAAATCAACGCAACGGTTAACGTGTTAAATTTATAGTAAGATTTTAAACCGTTTTTGCAAAATTCTTTTTTATGTAGAACAGTTCTGGAAAAGTTGCTAGATTTTCCAAATGCAAAAGTTTGTACAAGTCTTATGAAAAAAGTTAAAATAATTATTTTGCAGCACCAGAAAAGCGTGCTATTTTTTAATTTTCGGATTGTTATTTTTAAAAGTTTTTATCCAATACATACAGATAATAAGACAATTACCAGCTTTATTTTAAATAGATAAACTCAATAATAACCCCCGCGAGGCTTTTACTTTATTGAGTGGATAATTATTTTTTTTACCCACTCAACTGTCACTTGTCAAATTATTTTCTTGTAAATGTCATTAAAATTTTTAATAAAAATATGAATTCCTAAGCTATTTATTGGATAAAACCTTGTATGGCACTCATGGGTAAACCGATATTGCCCACTAGTACCATAAATAACTATTACGTCTGGTTGGAAATCTGGCTGCTGTTCCACATTAGGAACTTATTAACCTAGCAAAAGATGCCTGTTTTTAGTTCTTAATCTGTGAATTAGTAGAGTAGTTTAAATTTGACATCAGCTGTCAAATAATTTTGAAACAAACTTGTTATGTATTGTTCAAAAAGCGACAATAATTTTAAATATGATTCAAATACATTATACGACCAAGCAGGTGCTTCAACTTCAAATGAAATTAGATATATCGACGAAAAACAAGGAAAATCATACAGTGAAAATGATATTTACAACGTTCGATTAAAAAATGAAAACTTTGAAGGTACAAAGAAATATCAACACGAAACTAGTTCTACACAATCCGATATAAGTACAAAACCCTCCAAACTAGCCCCAAAATTATGTAATTTTTCATTTAGTTGTAATGACCTCGACGAAGCCAATTCAAAAAACGATAGTTTTTTGAAAACCTCAAGCGATATAAGTCCTTTAAATCGTTTGAAACATTTACTTGAAAATGATTTAAAGAATAAGAGAAAACATATTGAATACGACACTAGTTTTGTATCCACTGTTTCTTGCCCAGAAGGTTACATAGAAAAAAATGTTAGAATAGAAGATTTAGACTTCCAGTTAGAAGCGATAGCTGGAGGAAGTACTTTTAGAAGATACACAAACTATGAAAATGAAAATTTAGATCTGAAAAACTTAAAAGAGCGCTTGTTCCTTCAAAAATTTGTAGAAATGAAGCCACCTAACATTGAAATGAAAAATCACTTAGTCCAAACCGTACCGATGTCGAATTCAGAAAATTTCCCACCTCCTTCTTACTCCTACAGAGATTTTAAAGTTTATCAAACTACCACTAGTCGAAACAACAACTTACCCCCTCCTCCAGCATATAGTAGTCAGCCCACACGAAGACCGGAAAATAACCCAAACTTTCCTCCCAGTTTTTCTGAAGAATTCAACATGAACCAAGAGTTCATGCAAGTTAAAATTCGAAACCAGTTTGTGCGAAAAGTCTATACCATATTGTCCCTACAACTTTTGATGACTTTTGGTTTTATAGCTCTTGCAATGTATGTTAGGAAACTTAAGCTTTTTATGCTATACACCCGAGCCGCTTTAGCTATATACATATGTTGCATAATATTATTTATCGTGACAGCAATCATATTAACTTGTTACATATCAGTCCGAAGGCTGTATCCGGTAAATTTTATTCTCCTTTTTTTCTTAACAGCCTTTATGTCTTTTACCATGGCATTTGTCTGCGTTAGATACAGTACTATATCAGTTTTAATCGCTTTTGGACTCACCTCTTTAATAGTCATACTTGTTACACTTTTTGCTTTTAACACCAAATACGATGTAACCAGTTGGGGCTTTATTCTTTTCTTGCTTCTTCTTGGCTTAATGCTCTTTGGATTAATAGCATTTATTGTTTATGCAATAACGGGTTTCCCTTGGCTTTATATTGTATATTGTGCCTTGGGGGCCCTATTGTACATGTTTTTTCTCTTGTACGACACTCAACTCATAATGGGAGGAAAGAGGTTTGAGTTAAGCCCCGAAGAGTACATAATGGGTGCTTTGTCTTTGTATATTGATTGTATAATGATATTTATGTATATATTACAAATTGTAGGATTTGCAAGAGGGGGCTGATATGTTTAATATTAAATATTGTAGTATTTAATAAAATAATCAAAATATATTCTAAAATTAAAGTTGCTTTATTGTGAAATTGACATAAACAACGATTTAATTGATTTATGTGTTAAAAAACTGAATTTCCAAATAAAAGCCAGCTAGACTACCCGATCTAAAATCACTATTTTTTTCAACATATATAAAACAAAAAGTTTCCTGGGAAAATCTTTATAACTTATATTTTTCCGTTAAATTTAATTATTTTTTTTCTTAACCGCTTGTTCATAATATTACATCTTTTAACGTGGGTTTGTCTACTTTAGTTACAGTATTTTGTCAGTTACAACTCATTTTGAACTTACATCCTTAATATTCACACTTGTTACACTTTTGCATTTAACACCAAATACGATGTAACCAGTTGGGGCTTTATTCTTTTCTTGCTTCTTCTTGGCTTAATGCTCTTTGGATTAATAGCATTTATTGTATATTGTGCCTTGGGAGCCCTATTGTACATGTTTTTTTCTCTTGTACGACACTCAACTCATAATGGGAGGAAAGAGGTTTGAGTTAAGCCCCGAAGAGTACATAATGGGTGCTTTGTCTTTGTATATTGATTGTATAATGATATTTATGTATATATTACAAATTGTAGGGTTTGCAAGAGGGGGCTGATATGTTTAATATTAAATATTGTAGTATTTAATAAAATAATTAAAATATATTCTAAAATTAAAGTTGCTTTATTGTGAAATTAACATAAACATAATCATTGATGTTTTGGGTTAAAAAACTGAAATTTCAAATAAGGGCCAGCTAGACTACCCGATCTAAAATCACTATTTTTTTAACATATTTATAACAAAAACTTTCCTAGCTATATCTTTTACGATACCCTTCTCCTGTTTTTAAAGATTTTTTACATTCTTAACTTTTAACTGCTAACATTCGCCAATTACGTTTTAGTTTTAAGGAAATCTATCAATCACAGACAAAATTGTAGTAAAAAAAAGACGATTCTTGGTAAATTCCTTAGCTAGGGCTGAAGCTAAAACCTAATTGGTAAACGTTTTAAAAATTAAACTTAAACACACTCTAGGCTATTTCAACTCTAAAAAAATCTCCAGTATTCACATAAAAAATCTCTTAAAATCGTTTAGAGAAATTGTAATTTTAATATCAACACCTACATGTATACATATTTTAGATTTTAAGCTTTCACGGCCATTAAGATATAAAGAACTTTCACTTTCGGGTTTAGACCGTGTTAATGGATTTTCACTTTCCGACGTTTCGTCTCTTACTACTAGAGACATCTTCAGGGATTAATCTGAAACTAAGTTTCGAATCAACTTGTGTCACTATTTATGACGAGTTGTGGTTATTCACCCGTGACGAGGTTTTTCCTATCAAAGACTTCCATATTGCAGGTAAGTGGTAACCAGTGTCCCGATTGATATTGTTAGGATGCTTGATGATTTCTATCGATTCCCGTATCTTCCTTGGCATTTTTCTGTTTTCTGTTAATATTTGTTTTGTTTCAGACAAATTGATTTTATGACCTGTTTCATGTACATGTTCGGCTACTGCCGATAAGGAAATTTGTTTCTTTCTTATATTGCGCTCATGCTCTTGAAGTCTTGTAGAAATTTTTCTCTTAGTTTCACCTATGTAAACCGTACCACAGGAGCAGGGTATTTTATTAAATTTCTACAAGACTTCAAGAGCATGAGCGCAATATAAGAAAGAAACAAATTTCCTTATCGGCAGTAGCCGAACATGTACATGAAACAGGTCATAAAATCAATTTGTCTGAAACAAAACAAATATTAACAGAAAACAGAAAAATGCCAAGGAAGATACGGGAATCGATAGAAATCATCAAGCATCCTAACAATATCAATCGGGACACTGGTTACCACTTACCTGCAATATGGAAGTCTTTGATAGGAAAAACCTCGTCACGGGTGAATAACCACAACTCGTCATAAATAGTGACACAAGTTGATTCGAAACTTAGTTTCAGATTAATCCCTGAAGATATCTCTAGTAGTAAGAGACGAAACGTCGGAAAGTGAAAATCCATTAACACGGTCTAAACCCGAAAGTGAAAGTTCTTTATGTATACATATTGTTAAAAAATATACAGGGTGATCAGTACCTGCCATGCCAAAATTTAAAAGGTGATTCTACATCTAAAAATACGAAAAAAGTTTCTATATAGATTGGTCCGGAAATGAGCCCTAAGGGAGCTACGGTCCTTCGAAGATGACATATTGAATGGAGAACAAAAAAAAGCATAATTAATATTTTAATGCTACAGGGTGATTCTTCATTTAAAACTGAGCAAAAAAGTATTCTTCACCAAAACACCTAAATTTAATATTAAAGGAGTAATAGCCTTTTAAAAAGTAACGTTTTTTTGTGGTACAAAATGTTACCCTCTTAATTGCATTTTTTTTTTGAAAAAGGTTGCTCCTACAGTATTACATTATATGACATTTTTTATGTATTTTTACTCGAGGAATCCATATTTTTCACAAAAAATCCAAAAAAGGTACACATAAAAAAGTTTGGGGCAAAAAAATAAAAAAAAATAAATTAACATAAACTTATTGCCCCTATTAATACTAGTATACATGCAAAAGCTCGTCGCTCTAGCTTAAAGGGTACCAAAGTTATTAAGTAAAAACCTTATTTTTATTACAATTTTAAAGGGCTGTAGCTCCCTTAGGGCTCATTTGCGGACCTACCTTTATAAGAACTTTTTTTGATATTTTTGGATGTAGAATCACCTCTTAAATTTTGGCATGGCAGTTATTGATCACCCTGTATATGTATTTTTTTTAGGCAAACACTATCGAAAAATGAGCCAGTCTACCAGGCTCTATGGGCTGCAACTACAGACTTTGACGAAGTTTTAATTTCACCGGTAATGATACAGGATCACATGCCAGATAAAGTTTTAGACGCCCTTAACAAGGTACGTGAACGAAAAATACCAAAAATATACAGCATAGACCAAGAAGTAGACTACCGTATTTAAACAAATGTTAGGTTAGGTATCTCGTGTAACATATTTTTAAAGTTGAAATATGTTTCTTCTTCTTTTTTTTTTACTTTTTAAAATGTTGAACAACATAATAATAATAATATTCATTCATTCTGAGAATGCGAGTCTGTCGTCACAGCGCGTAAATTAAAAAGCACTCTGTAGTGTAACTGAAACTTATTTATTAAGACTTAATACATGATTATTATATATATTTAATATACTTAATACATGATTATTATATATATTATGTATAGAAAATGTATATAAACAAAAATAATTTATTAAATCTTAAGAAATAAGGTTCAATTACCCTACAGAGTGGTATTTAGTTTACGAGCTGTGACGTCAGAGTCGCATTCTCAGATTGAATGGATATTATGTTATACCTATTATGTGATTAAAACTGGCATGGTATTATGTTTGTTCTCAGATAAGAAAAATATATGAGTCTGAATTAACGTAGAATAATTTTACCAAAAGTATTCGTTTCGTTAGCGAATTAGTTTTATTTTATGCCAAAATCGACATTCTTTATATTTAAATAAAAACTTTTTAAATAAAATTTGAAATATATCGACTATTAAAATAGGATCGATTTTTTATAATGCATGGATCAAGATATAAAACAACAAGGTCAATTTATATTGACCTTGATAGCTTTGTGAATATATGTTTTATGTTCTTATGCAAGCTTCTGGATAGGCCTTTAGTAAAAACTAACTAGAAATAAGAGAGATATTACAGCCGTACGGTTGGGCCGGTAACAAGTAAAGAATATATTCTTGACGGGTTAGAGTTATGTTCTTTTAAAGACATAAAAAAGCGTTGTCATAGCAACGATATTTCTTTTTTTGTTTCTAGTTCCAGTCACAGTCGGCCAAAAGGTTTTTCGTTTTAGTTACCAAAGTTTTGGGCATACCGTATAGTCTCGCATACAAAACTGTGGCAGGGGTATGTTATTGTTTTGCCTCTTTTTACCATACTCTGCAATGGTTTCATTTGTTTTTGTTTTTTTAGAGACTTATGTACGTTATGGAACCTTCCTAAGACTATACTCAATTACCTAAATATATTACAAATTAGAAATGTTGTTAACGGTCGACTTTGGCATAAAGTAAAATAGTCCAAACCAAAATAATATTACGCGTAAAATTTTTTGCATACAATGCCAAATACAACTTAAATTAAAAATTAGATTATGCATTAAAATAAATGTTATATTTAAGGTTATGTTTCTTCAAATTTGGTAAGAGAACTCTTAGGTTTTTAATATTTTATGATATTTTTCGCTAATATATATCCTACTTTTTATTACTTAAGCTTTGTTTACTTTAAAAATAAAATATATGTAATAGAGAATTAAGGACGAATCAATAATTTATAAAAACTAAGTTGTCACCTATAGAGTATATATTTAAAATACTCTATACTCTATAGAGAACACCTTAAAATACATACTTCAAAAAAAAAAGTTGCATTAAACCAATATCAGTCTCAAAAAATGCAAAAATGTAAATATTTTAAGTCGCTAAGTGTCTAACTCCATCATATGATTGTGAGAAAACAATTAAATGAGAACTGTCACTAATGTCAAACTATTTCTCGACAACAGGGGATCCCGTTTATACCCTATGTTTGAGTTTCTATTTCAGAAAAAAAAACTAAAATAATTATAACTTAAATCTTTTTTATAATAATACTTACTTAACCAAATCCAAAAAACATAAAAAAATATGCAGCAAACTGTTAAAGATTCGTTACATTTATGATACATACATAATTATGTATAATAATATACATTAGAATTTAGTTAGATAATATTTGATTTTTTAATAATATTAGATTTTAATAATATTGACCACAAAAATGTAAATAAGGTATTTAAGTTTTGAATGTTGCTTAATAATTATTATATTTTTATTATAACATAACGTTACAAAATAAAATATATTTTTTTCTCATGGGATTTAATTATTTTTATGAAGGTTTTATAATGTATAAATTTTATAATATTAATATTATCTAGGTATATATATTATGCCTACCTAGTAGTAATATTATATATTAAATATAAAAATATAAATTTTTTGTAATAATATTACGCGATATAATACGATAGGTATCCTCTTTTATCTTCCCTTGGAGTTAGACCATTAGTGAATTTAGATTCTGTGGTTAAAATTTAATTTTCAAATAATTTATATGAAATAGATAACAATGAAAAGTTTTAAATACATTAACACATTTCAAACATTTTTACCAGTGAACAAGCTAGTTTTAAAGTTCTAAATTGCTATAATTAAGTTTTAAATCGTTTTTTACGTCTCCTGAAAAATATGACGTTTTGGAGTTAGACCGTTAGAGCCTTTAGATGACGATATATATTATCTCGAATACTTTTGATATTCCTTGCAATTTTTTTATCTAAACAAGTAATTTAAGCATTTTTTAAATTAAATTTGATGAAATATAAACCTCTTAAGCATGAAAAGTTACTTTAATTTTTAGAATTATTATCAGTGTATTTTTAAAAATAGTGCAAAATGTTATCAGTTTTTAATCTAATTTTGTTTCAAACATGTTTGTCTGGTTTACCCAATAATCAATACCTAACTAAGAATTTGACAAGTGAAATGTCAGAATTATTTGACAGACTTAATTTTATTGATTAAATTCTTAGTTTAGTGTTAATTGTGGGGTAAATAAACCTTTAGTAAGCATTAGTTTTAAGTTATTTTATTGTTAAAACTTTTTAAATAACAAATACTACTTAATTTCCAAAAAATAAAAAGCCGAGACAAAAGTTCATTAAAATATTACATTATTTTTTTAAATACACTATCTGCACCTTTATGTTTTTACTAAATTTTTAGTTTAAATAGTCTCTTTCTTTTATTTATGGAATATTTATTTCATTTTCTGTGATCATGAGTGACTTGATACTGTACTATATTTTTGTTGTGATTTTTCATTTGTTTTATTTTGATATTTAAGATTTGTAGAATAGCTTATTTATTTTGATTAATTAAAATTTATTTTATATTATTTTTTGTTTTATTTTATTTTTCTATTCCTTTATATTTTGATCTTCTTCTCATATAGCACCGGTCGTCCAATGGACGTCCATTTTAGATCCCTTTTGAGTACATTGGTCCACGGACTAATAATGGATGTACTGTGTACGTCCATATATTTACATCCTTTGTACGACTATTAGTGGACGTCCATTCAGTGTCCATTTTACGCCCATAATTTCAGCTCTCTACGTTTATTCTGCTGGTGAAACAGAGAGAGGGTAAACTTAGCCTTATACGCGTATGGGGTGATGGGAAGATAAGGGGGGTGTAAAATTTATTTTAAAATTTAATTATCACTGGATGAGTATGTAACCTTTTTATTTTATATATAAAATACTTTTTTTAGACATTTATTTTACTATATATTAGAGTTTAAAGATGTAAATATGTTGCCATTGGGGTTAAATAATAGTCCGGCAACTTTTCAAAGATTATTATTTTATTAATATTTTCACTAATTCGAGTAGGGTGTATTTTTTCATAAAATTGTTTTGCACTCATACCATATGAATGTAAAACAAGATTAAATATATATTTTTTGTTTAAATAATTTCCCAAAATCTTTTAAAAAATCAACAATTTGTGTAATTAAAGAATTATATATATTTATTTAACACAAGGCATTGGAAACTTAAAGATGAGTAGTATGATTTTTGAATCATATAACACACCTGAGAAATAATAATTTGTAAATAAGATAATTCATAAATATCTAATGTAATGTTTTAAAAATCTACATGAATGTTATGAGGACTGCCCTATTTTTGTCATTTCCTATACGGATAAAAATGTTTGTATTTTTCTTTAATGAACAAATGTTTGTTTAAAATAAGTCTTTATATTTTACAAGGAAAACGATAATTTAAGACCAATTTACAAAACATACCGTATGTTACTACATAAGTGACCATTTGGGTTTAATAGGACTTGAATGGAGAAATCAAATTTTTTAGCATATTGCCATTTGGGTTAAATTATTCTCCTGCAGCCTTTCAAAAAGTAATCAATTCCAATATTTTATTTTTTTTTGTAGTTAGTGGAACGTTATTTAAAAAAAAGCATGAAAATTATAAAAAATGCACAAACTTTTCCTTAGTATTTGGATTTTTGTTTTTTGATTTTTGAATTTTGTGTGATTTCGATTGACTGACATGTGTGTTAGGTGGAACAAAACAGACCACACTTCTGCCGAAAGACTGGTTCACAAAGGGGTGGTGATCGCACCCCTTTGGAGAGTCACCCTCCGCCACCAGACACCAGGTAGTGTATCTAAGACCTAACCTAACTTTTTTTAATAATTTGATTTTTGAATTAGAAAATACTCTACACGGTGTTTTGCAGTCTTTTAGCGAAAAACAAAGGGGATGATCTATATCACAAAAAACAAGAAAGCAACACAAGAACATATGTCCGGAAATTAGCCCTAAGGGAGCTACCGCCCTTCGAAGATAGACATATGAAATGGGGAACAAAAAAGCACCAGTAAAATTTTAATGTTGCAGGGCGATTCTCTATTTAAAACTAAGCAAAAAAGTATTCTGCACCGAAATACCCTAATTTAATATTAAAGGAGTAATAGCCTTTAGAAAAGATAAAATTTTTGGTGGCAGAAAATGTTACTTCCTCTTTAATTGATTTTTTTAACAGTTGCTCCTACAGTATTACACTATATGATATTTTTAATGTATTTTTACTTAAAGAATACATTTTTTTAAAAAAAATAAATAAAAAACTCTTAAAAAAGGTTGGGGCAAAAATGTATTAAAGCTTCTGGATAGATTTAATAGATAGATTTTAAAGGGTCTCTAACTCTCTTAGGATTTGTTCCCGGACCTATGTTTCTTTGCTGGTTTTTCATGTTTTGTGATGTAGAATCATCCCCTTTATTTTGTGCCAATAGACTACAAACACCGGGTATAAAATAAAAAAATGGCTACAAAAATTAATAAGTTGTCATAAGATTTCATGCGGTTTTAGAATTTTGATATGAAATTTCATGAGATTTTGTGATTTTGATATGTGTATTGAAAGCTGTTGTGACCCCAAAAAAGTGTTTTTAGCCTGTTTTTAAAAAACCTGTAACATCATTTGGAATTGATAAACTATAAATCTTGCTTTTTGCACAAGTTCATGACCAGACAAAAATTTTGAGTACTTATACGTTACATTTTATCAATTCCAATCGAAGTTACAGATGTTTGAAAAAGAGGCTAACTTTGCGGTCACTCTTTATATCGGGTCCACTTTCTCAGTACTATATTGTAATTTTTATTTTTAAAATACTTGCAATTTTTTAATGCTGCGGCCATTTTTTAATTTTATTAAAGTAACTTCCGAACTTTTACCCTTTAGTTTTTAACAATGGACATTAATTATTGTTAAATTATGTTGCATAAACCTAAAAAAATGAAGGCTAACTTTAAAAAATCGTCACTTTGTAATATAGCAAGGGTTAATTAAACTATTCGTTTACTTACGTTATAATTTATGTTTATTTTGTATATAAATAGTTACGTACGTACAGAACTATTTTGTATCTGGGACTATTTTGTAGCAGGAACTGAATTCTAACCATATGAGTCTCTATTCCATAGTTCTACCTGAAAATAACATAAAGAAAACATAATTAGAATATGATTTTTAATAATAAAGAATCATATGACTTATTTCTCTATAGTGCATTTGTCTATGGACTTACCTGGTTTTTATATGTTTCAGAGTCTATTGAGGGTTGGATTTCACTGGCTTTCATCTGTAGCTTGTTTCTCCTGGAAAGTTTCGTATGATTATTTCTTCGGGATAATCCAGAATTTGTTGAAAATAGTTTGCTGGAACTGCTCACTTAGATTCAGTATTTTGTTTATACTTAGTTCACAGGACACTTAGTATTCTGTTCGTATTTTTATTAGTTTTGCTGATAAACAATAAGTATTGTTTATATTTGTTTCTTAGAGTAATATTTTGAGGTTAGATATCACTAATACGGATTTATTAGGAAATAGTCTTTTTGGTTATTATCTTTGATGTAGTTTCAGTTACCTTTATTAGGAATCCTATACGGTAAAACTGTAGTTGATAATGACTTGCATAGATGTCGCTAATAGTTCAGAAATAGGATTTTATTTACCTGAAGGGTTCATACCGGTTGATAAGGTCGATTTTCGCTCTTTCTTGATGAACTCTGTACAATGGTGGTGTCATTTTGACGAGTGTTTATTTTCTGTAATCATCGAAGTAATCCTTCATGTATTTTTATTTAAAGTTAGTGAAAATGAATATTTAAACAATGCGGAAGATATTATAACTGTTATTTTCTACAATTATGCATTTATAACGTTTCGATGGACATCGAAGACTTAGAATGACATGTAAGTTAAGTTTTTCTGTTTCTTAGAATATTTCTGAGATATAATTATTGTTTTAGCACCATTAATTAAGCACAATCACTAGACCATTAATTACTCACCATTTCTATACCATTAATATGGAATTATATTAATTTAAGTTGAAGTTTATTTTGGTATATTTGATATACAAGTTCTCCGCATGGAGTGATGTTCTGTTGGAACATGGTTCTGTAATTTTTGGCATAGATAAATTCTATGTAACCGTCTAGCAGACAATTTTATATTGGACATAATTTTCAAAAGCATATTTAATCCCGGACAACATTTTCAATCGTACATTTTATCCTGGAAGATAATTTTTCCAAAGTAGATGGGACAGCCTATATTTTTTTTCTTTCATTTGAGAAATGAATTCATCAGCATAGGGGAGACTTGCACAGATGGAGACGATGGAATTCATACCTCATGGATTTTGCAGAAACCAGCTAAGTACTCATTCTGAAAACTTTTGAAAGCAATATTTCATATTTTTAAATTCTTTTATTTCAATATTCTTATAACTGTAAACTTTATCAGATCTGATATAGTATTGATTAATACTATATGCCCTTCTGGCTTTTGTTCATTTTTAGGTACTTATTTTTTTTTAAAACATTTAATCTCATTTATTAATTATTAAATATCATACTTTTGATTAAATGATTTCTAATTTAAGCATGACTTTTATACACTGCAAGAAATGATTGTTGTTTACATACATTTCTTGGTGCTTGCTGAACTTCATGTTTTCTTTATACATTTAAGTCGAATGATTTCTGAATTTAGTAATTTTTATTAAGATTTCTTTAATTATATCTTAATATAATTACACATATTTTTTATATATATTAATACATTACTTGATGTGCTTTCATTAAGTTTATTTATAATAAATTTCTCAAATGAATTATCTTATTTTATTTAAGGGTTATATTTTCTCAAACTGAAAAGCTTAAGTATTTATACTAGGTTGTTACTTACCTAAAGGAGTAAAAGCTAAAGTAACTGGCGCCCCTAACAACATTAATCAATTCTTTCTATTTTTCCCTTGCCCAAACCCATTGCTCCGCTGTCAAAACTAGCCGTTGGCAGTGAACGTATTAATTACGGTACAATAAGTAAAGTATATTTTAGTTTAAAAATATTATGATTAAAAGTACCTACCTAACTATTATTAGTAGTATTATTTTGTGATCATTTTTAATTTTATCAACTTATATTTAGTTTTTATTAAACCAAAATTTAGAAGGTAATTTTTAGTTATTACTATAAATATAAGTAAATAAAAAGTACATGGATTTAAAATATAGTCCTCATTGTATAAATTAGGTCAAAGACATGGAGACACGGTAAAATTTGAGTAATTTTTTATATTAGGGAAATTTTACCTTCTCGATGGTAAAAATGTTTACTGTTAAATGTTCCATTGTCAAAAATAAGCTTTGTCATATAACTGCAAGTTATTTTTATTATTCTAAACAAATTAATAGCTTAATCAAAATAAATAATAACTCTAAAAAAATACCTGGTAGATTAATAATAGATACAAAATATTTTTTAAATAAAAGAAAAAATTTAGTAAGCAAATATAATACATTAAATATATATTACTTATTATCATAATAATTATAATAATAATCACTACAATGCAGTAATAATTATAAGTTCTGTTCTAGAACTAATAAAATATTATTAATATTATAGTATTATTAATAAAAACATGTTACTTAAATAGTCAACAATTTATTTAAAAAAAATTTTCACTTAAATAATTTTCTACCAGGGTTATTTAAAAGACACTTGTAAAGGTTTGTGCTTAAAAATAATATTTAAAATGAAATTTAGCATGGCTGCATGATATTAGATGCTTAGCTCTTACTTATTGCCCCAGAATAACTAACCCATCGCGACGCCTAAGTAACATAAACTAATAGTGTAAGAGCTGGTGGCCATTTTAAGGTATTTTCTTTTGGCTAATTTTGGTATAATATATATTTTATCTTAAAGTTGATACTAACTAAGCTACTTGGACTTGCTAGGCTCTGGATCCGGTTCCTTCGGGTGCTAGAAGCCCCTAAACGGTGGTGAAGTTAGGTACCTACCCGCTGAGAAAAATAACGTCCTATGAACGTTGTATGAAAGTTAAAAAAAAACTTTGTAACGTTGGTAAAAAAGTTGAACTAACTTCCTATAAAAGTGCATAGAACCGTAAATGTCCTACCTAAAAACGTTAGTAAATAACGTTATTTTCTGACGTCTTTTAGACGTTAAATGAAATTTCCATTTAACGTCCATTTCAGAAAATAACTTTCATTCATGTATGGATCGCACACTCATTTTTGCTTGAATCTTAAAAACGCGAAGAGATACCAAAAAAATAACGAAAATATCGATCCTCCTAGACATACCCCCCACATAATTCCATTATTAACAACTTAAGGACACCGGAAGTGGGGAAACCAGAAATGAGGAAACCGGGATATGTTCCCAGTGGGAATGTTCCCCCAAGATGACTGGAGGAAGTAGTTCCTCTAGGCTTAAATATGAAATATTATGTTAAAGGCACTTTTTAAATAGTATATTGTTTTACTAAGAGGAAAAAAAAAAAAAAAAAAAAAAAAAAGTGAAGCTTTTTTTTACTAGTCTGTAGAATTTACGAACGACGCGAAGCGGAGTCCGGAAACTACAGACGAGTAAAAAAAGCACTTTTCCTCTTAGTACATACTATTTTTTCTTCAAGCATCCTATATATATATATATTTAAATATTAATTTAAATTAAATGAATTTAATTTATTCAGTAATAAATTATGTTTTTTTTTATTAAAATAGGCCAATAAAACCCTTTCGAAATAAACTTAAACCTTCCTTAGCTCATTTTAAATTTTGTTCGTAGGATAAATCGTACACTTTTCGCCATTTCGATGGTAACTTGTCTAATTTGCAATTTCGGGGAGATTTGTAGGTGTATAAACTATATATTCTTCTTCAATTATTTTTAATCAATTTCACACAAGGTTTTTGAACAGAATCTCGAGTCAACCACCTGTTTACATAAGGAACAAACAAGTTTAAAGTATGGCTGTCATCAAAGTCAAAGAGTGCTGCCGCCAGTGGTGGTTTTGCTAACTAACTTTTTTTTACGGCGTACAACAATGAACTCATTTTTTTTACTGTAAAAAAATAGATCACTTCTAACTAGTGTGTTCAGTTATAAAATATGAACATTTTAGTACGCTTGAAGAATGCATCACTAGGAATACATCTTAATCTGAATGTAATAAATGTTAAGCATATAACTCAACAAATTAAAAACAGATTTTTAGGCTACCCAATTTTCACAGTTTTTGGAGCTTCTATCACCCAATGCAACCTGATCCAAAACCTAGAAATTTGAAAAAAGCTTATAAGCTAAAGTATACTTTAAATGTACTTTAAGACGTAAGTATATTAAATACAGTCGGGAAAAAATACTGACATAAAAATGGTCACCAGCTCTCCGACTATTAATTAATTAATTTGGTTTAAATATAACCTATTTTTACAGGTTATAACCACCTTGGGGCCTAGAAAACCTCAAAGAACCTCATCGACTTCCGAACCGTCAGAATCGTACTTCACAGCTCCAAACTCCAATCAAAATTTTTTTCTAGAAACTTCTTTTACTTCCCTTCACAGTCACAGTAGTAACGCCTCCTCCATAACTAACGGTTTTTACTCCACGAAATCGAATCCCTCCACTGTCTGCCTCCAGAATTTGACTCCTAATTTGAGTCAGAAGAGTTACTACGTAGATAGCGAAAAAGTTAGGAAAGAGTGTTTAAGTTCTAAGTCCTTAGTGCCTATGAGAAAATCGCAGAAGCCAGGTGAAGAAGTGGTTACTACGATTTTTAACTCGAGAAATGGTAAGTTAATAAGTTAATATATTGGAGCTTTTACCCATGAGTAATATAGTAGGAGGTTTTGTTTGGTTATCGGCAGTACTCGGCGAATTTCCAGTACTCGCATAGGCGCCACGTCGACTCTAGCGTTGACGCGAGGTTTTAAATATTTAAATTTTTATTTCTTTTTATCTTTATTTTTTTAATGATTCCATTGAAACGAGTAAGGTGGGAAAAAAGTTATCGATAAATAAAAATTAAAAACGTTCGTATTCTTAAAAGATAAAAATTGAATCTCGGTTTTTTCTTTGAAAAACACCGATATATGTACATATTTATAGTTAATATCGTCGGCTTACAAGTAAAGAGCACTAAGTCCAAAAACATGGTTTTGAGATATTGACAAATTTAACTTTCACTGTTGTTTTTTAATTTTTGTAATAATTGTTACAAAAATGCACGTTTTGCCAAACAAACACTAAGTCGCTTAGGGCAAAAACATTTGAAATAATCTACAAGTAAAACGCACTAAGTGCACTAAGTGACTTAGTGCCTATTGCCAGATAAAATTTTAATCAAAATCAAATTGGTGCGTTTTGTATAGTGGGTAACTCTCTTGGCAGTCCACCTAGAAGTTAGTTCGGTTTACCTGTACATAGATCATCAAAAATTAATTACAGTACCATAAAAATCCCATTTTTGCAAAAAAGTGACATAGTGCATTTTACTTGTAAGCCGACGATATGTATATTCAATATTGTTGTGTGTAACAAATTAGTCGTCAAATGTTTCGATTTATTGAGCTTTATAAAAATTTCGCTCATAATTCGGCAAAATTATTCCGTAAGCCTATGTTTCTGTGTTTATTTTCAACGTTGATGAGTCATAACTGAGTTTACACCGAATACTGGTTATCGGGAAAATTTATTAAATCAAATTTCGTTTTTTTTTATGACAATTTTAATGAAGAACTGGATACCGCTTATCTAAAAGGAACGAAGCGACATTTTAAACGAAATTTTCTTAGGCATGGGAATAGGTTGTACTAAGCCTAAAGAACCTATTCCTAGGCCTAACAAAATTTCATTAAAAATGTCGCTTGGTTACTTTTAGATAAGCGGTATCTAACTAGAACTCTGAGAGACCATCTGATAAAACGATTTTATTTTACCAAAAACTATTCATTTTTAATGGAGCTCTCTACAACTAGAATTATGAAACAAAAGACGTCTACCCTATCTCTATCTCATTTGTGCTACACTTTCCAGCCAACCAAATAAATACTGTATTTGTTTTTCATACAACAAATACAGTATTTATTTGGTTGGCCGAAAGTGTAGCACTGAGCGGCACGAACGAACATAGCTAATGTGAATCTGTAGAATAAGATAATTCTACTAAAATTTAGATGGCGCCAGTAATTTCTTTAATAAAAATAATAAAGTTACACCTTTCGCCCGGCCAAGTAAATATTGTATTTGTTCAACAAAGAACAAATACAGAATTTGTTTGGTTGGGTGGAAGTGGGAGTGTATGTATGTCTTCTATCCTTTTTGGGTGGAACTTTTGTCCCTGTCTAATCTAACGGGAGACATCTCCATTACCTATGTATAAAGTCGATATTTTATTTAGTTATAGGGCAATAAATCAAGTTTCTTAATAACAACAAATGTTGAAAACGACCCAAACCCGGGGTTGAAACGTCCATTAAAATTATTATAAAAAACGAAATTTAATTTAATACATTTTCTCGATACTAAACCTCCAAACCTCCTACTACGCGTAGTACCGTAGTACCGTAGCTACGGTAAAGTAAATAATTAAATACTGCAGCAAAAAACAACATACACAACAAAAAAATATATAAAAAATAAAAAATTAAACAAAAAACAAAATTATTTCCTAAAAACACAAAAAAAATAAAAGTACCTATGTATGTAAAAATTAAAAGTAGGTAACTTTTTTTGAGAAATAAAAAAAATTGGAAAAAATTGGTTTTACCCGATTTTACCTTATTACCCCTTACCCCACCCCGTCTTTTACAAAAAGCTATTACAGTCTAGAACTGAATAAGGAACCTATAGTCTAAATTTAAAGTCTTTAGCTCAAAGCGTTCTCTAGTTAACGTAATAAAAAAAATTCTGGACAGACTGAAAAAGAGACAGATTTTTTTCCAAGGAAATCATCTTTTTGGATATAAATTGTCGAGAAATGTGAAAAAGCAATACAATAATTTTTTAATTTTTTTTTACCAAAAATCCAAAAAAACAAAGCAAAAGGTAGATGCGATGGCCGGGAATCGAACCCGGATCAACTGCTTGGAAGGCAACTATGCTGACCATTACACCACCATCGCACGTTGATACATTTTCAAATAAAATCAGCACAGAACTACAATTTATTTTGAATTATTATTAAACAAGCAGATAAAATTAAATTAGTAATAATTTATTAATTTTTTATTAATTAATAGACTAGTTAGCATTATTATTTAGAAGTAAAATAACTGCTGCTAACAAAATAATACTTTACCATCTAGCCGCTCTAGGATTTTTTTTTTGAAAAAGTCCAAACTTATTTTTTTTTATAATTTTTTTATTTTTTTTGCGAAAAACGAAAAAATTTTGATTTTTTTTATGCTTATTTATTTTTTAAAAAAAGTTTAATCCCCCATAACTTTTTTGTTTTTAGGGGGATTACTTTCAAAATTGATAACAATGATCCTTATATTAAAAGTAGTTTTTCCTAAAACGTTAATCGGATTTTCTTTTCAGCTTTTTTCGATTTTTTTTTAAGTTTAACCTAGGGACACTAGATCTAGGTCTTAAGTTAGCAAGGCCTTGCTAACTTAAGACCTAGATCTAGTGTCCTTAGTTTAACCCCCATAACTTTTTTATTTTTGGAGGAATTACTTTCAAAAACAATAGCGATCTTCCCCTTATAGAACTTGATTTTTCCTGAAAATTTCAAGTCGATAGGATTATTCGTTTTTGAGTTATCGTGTTAACAAAAATCGTGACATTAGACGGAAAGACGGACAAAAAAAACAAAAATTTCGTATTTTTTCATGGAACAATCTTATAACCAAGAATTTTTTGTCTAGGTCGATTTGTGAAAATTTTTGAAAATACGAAACTACCTTATATTATTCTAGCGCAGGCGCTATGAATAATATAATAATAGTATATTAAAGTACTAGTTTCATAACATACGTTTTTAGCGCACGAGTACAAGTTTAGAAAACAAGCCGCTTGAGGCGAGTTTTCTAAAGTACTAGTGCTCTAAAAACATGTTATGAAAAGAGTGCTTTACACAATTTTTTCTATTTTGCTCTAAAATTTAAAAAACTTACAATTTAAATTGAGACTGATTTGGGATTTTTGTTTTGGGTTGGCATTACAATTTACACTATGTTTAAAATTCTAAGAACAAATGATATTTTGATATATTTTACAGTCATCTCTTCTTTTTTCACTGAAATTAACCAGTCCACAATTTTAACACGGTAAAAAATAACCCAAACACAAAATTTTGTAAAAAATTAAACTTTAAATCGACATTGACATTTGCACGCAAAACGTCAAAAGATAGGCTTTTGTATGTTGCCAACCCAACAGAAAAAAAGTAGAGACCTCTTATGGGCGTATAAGAACACGCAAAATGCGTGTGATTATGAGCTTATAAGAGTCGCAAAATAGAAAAAAAACTTATCTATGTTTCTCGAACTACTGCTGTCAATTTTTTTTTAAAATTGTGCCCCTGGGGGCACAGCTTTGTAGTTAATATTATTAATAATTTCTATAATTTTTAGTGATGGCGCCCCAAAAAACTTCTTCCCATAGGCCTTTAACGAAAAGTTTTAGTTTAAGTCTTAAAGGGACTTCAAGTCCGGTCGTAAAAGTGGACTTAATTCACGACGATTGGTACGGGATGGCACCTCTGGCAAGTCCTGAAAGTTTGTCAGAATTATCGAGTATTAGTTCCAGGACTAGTTTGGTAACTACCAGTGTTATAGTGGAAATACAACAAAATACACCAAAGGTAAGTAGACAAAAAAAATGGTGTTATAGGTCTATTTTTTACTGTACGGTATTTTCTCGTATTTAACTTCACCAGTTTTACAAACATTCATTCATTTATAATATCTTCTGTTTTATTCATTATTCAACTATACAAAGTTGGTAGCCCGTGGGATACCAACTTTGCATAGTTTTTTAAATTTCCATTATTATTACGTAAGCTATAGTAGAAAATACTCATTTCAGACAGCTATGTGCCTAGGTTTGATAATTATTTATTATTTCTATAAGTTTAACAAAATATCCCCCAAAAGTCAAAATTATAGTAAGTCTGGAAACGCTGTACTAGAATTGAAAAAACATTTTAAGATTCTGAATGTATAAATAAATATTACCCAGGTAGCAAGGGATGTTATATTACAAGAAATTAACATCACTTTTGGGTGTATTTTTAAACTAAATCATAACATCACATAATATTGAAAAATAACATGTATTTAACATCACATTTGCAACGTAACACGTGTGACGTGACAACCATGTTATTTAATAACAAATATTTAGCAACGCAGTGAATATATCGCATGTCACATATTAACGTGGCTTTCACGTGAATGTCATGTTATTTTGCTTCTCACCGACGTTCGAAGCAAAAAAATCGATATAAGATGATGTTGATAGAGTAAATTATTATAAGGAAATTGTATACACATTATACGATTTCCAATGGATAGGGGGCTCTGCCGGGCTTCTCAAGACCACGGACACGGATTAAAGGAATATATTCTCCGCTTAATCTGCAGTTTCGTATTTATAATCTTTTTCAATCTGTGATTGTTTCAATTACTGATAGATTTTAAATCCAATTTTTTTATAGGGTTATAGCGTTTTTAATGGTTTTAATTTAGAAAAAGCTAATGTCCTAAAATATTATTTAAATATTAAAGTACCAGTAACGGCATCCATAAGATATTAGATATAACAGGAATGTGGATTTATGATGTCACAAACACGTTATTTTCGGGATGTCATTGTGTGATGTTATTAGGGGCGGACTTAGGACATCCCCACCATGCTACATTCTTGTTAAATGAGACTACAATCTTAACATCACATGTCACATATTAACGTGACTTTCACGTGAATGTCATGTTATTTTGCTACCTGGGTAACTAACTAAATATAAATGTTTTCTGAGAGGTAAACGTATTTATCGAAGTATAATAGGATATTACAGGAAAAATATTTAGGGCCACCTAAAAAGATGGCTGTTTTATAAATAAATGTAACGAAATTATGTTTAGAAATATTATGATTGCTAAAATATATTAAGATTTATTTATATGAATAAATTTGTCTCCAGCTGCCATTTTATGATGCAGGTAGAAATTTCCTAGTTGGTCACGCCCCCTCCGAAAGTTAGAAACTAAACGTACTTATAACGTATTTCTAACTTAAAAGTCTAACGTTAGATTAACGTTTGTAACTAACGTTTGATTCCAACTTTAAAAAGCGGGACATTTGCACATATTTTATAACGTACTTTTATACAGTTTTCTAACATTAGAAAAACGTTATTCTAACGTTAAATTGCTACCAGGGTAGCATAGTTGAAATTTAACTATAGATGAACGTCCTTTCTAACGCGGTTTTAAGGTATAAATGTCCCGATTTCTAGCGTTAGAGTTCCTAAGGTTAGATGCTTTACGTTAGAATAACGTTTATCTAACGTTTGGTGAAAATTCTTAGATAAACGTGATTCTAACTTTAAACTAACATTAGGCATCTAACATTCAAACTAAATTCATCATTCATGTTAAGTTTTGCAGTTCAACTCCTTAACAATCATAACTTTTTGTTTTTTTTTGTAGATAATGAGGAGGGCCCCAAAAATAATAGGGAACCTAAGTACATGTGCAGATGATATACGGAACGTCCGAAATTTCAAAAATGCCAAAACATTCACCCGACTCTTCATCAATAATAACACGGAGAGTTCATCGAGTAGTAACCTAAGTTACGAATCAGCTTCCAGCAGTAACAAATGCTGCTCCACCATTGATACTAGCTCAAAATCCATTGACAATTGTTGGTAAGTGTATTCGGAAACCCTATAGGGTCCTTGCTGGTTATTTTTAACCAACTACCCAGACAGCACATAATAACTAGTAGATATCCAGAAAATATACTTTTTCTACGACTGCTTTAGAATGTAAGCAAATACACACACTTTTCAAACACAGAATGAATCCATTCTAGCTCTAGATACGGTATGAATATTCCGTATCAAGTGTTAGAATGAGCACATGTAGTGCCATCTCTTGTTTATAAAAGTAAAGAAAACTGTAGCAAAATTAGCGAAAATATATTTATTTTACCATGAAATATTGAATAATTTAATGCAATTTAAAGTTTTGCGTTAAAATTACATAAAGTTTATTGGTTATTCTTAATATTTGACCAGTTTTTTGTCAATTTAGTTCAAAAAATTAAAACTGCTCCATCTATTGTTAAATATTTAAACCTGATATCTGTCACAACAATCTGACTTAACCTTCAATTTTTGCATTAAAATTTGTAAATATGTGCTAAAATTAAATAAAAATCTTTTTTAAGTACTGATTTATTAAATAACATTAATTGATTTATTTAAAAATATATGTTTTGTTGCATTTACAATGTTGAGTCACAAAAAAAACATTGTTTTTAACCTTGTCCGCAGTTTAAAGCCATACAGTGTTTCATATTTGCAGTCGAAGAAAAAGTATAGTCTACAACACGTATGGAATTTTCATTCCGCACTCGCTGGACTGTCATACTCGCCTGCCAAACTTTCCGCTCGCGCGGAATATTGTCTATTCCATACTAGTTATAGAATATACTATTCTGGATATCCAGTATATCTAGTGGATAACCTGGATTGTCAGTAGATATCGCGTGGATATCCAAATGTCCACCTAGGTCCAGGATATCCACTGGATATCCACATAAATATCCAGTGGACATTTATTTTTTATATATATCTGGATATCCATTAGAGATCATAGACTGAACGTTATAGGGCTTACTAATGGATATCTAATGGTTATTATGTGATGTCTGGGTATGAATAAGGGAAATGTACATTTCGTTTTTAACATTTTTTTGTGTGTACCCTTTTTTACAATTAAATACAGAACGTACGCCTTTGTTATTTTCATTGGTATGGTTGCCGAAACATTTTTTTTTGTGGAAATTATTAATGGAGCTCTCTACAACTAGAATTATGAAACAAAAGACGTCTACCCTATCTCTATCTCATTTGTGCTACACTTTCCAGCCAACCAAATAAATACTATATTTGTGAATCTGTAGAATAAGATAATTCTACTAAAATTTAGATGGCGCCAGTAATTTCTTTAATAAAAATAATATAGTTACACTTTTCGCCCGGCCAAGTAAATATTGTATTTGTTCAACAAAGAACAAATACAGAATTTGTTTGGTTGGGTGGAAGTGGGAGTGTATGTATGTCTTCTATCCTTTTTGGGTAGAACTTTTGTCCCTGTCTAATTTAACGGGAGAAATCGCCATTGTAATTTTAATTTTATTATGCATTTTTAGTGGAGAGCAGTGTCGAACGAGCGAAAGCGACTTTCAATCAGCAGAGGATATTTTGGACAACGTTTTGGCCAGTGCTGGTTGTAAGGAGTTTTTTAATTCGGATTCGAACATTTTGGAAACTCATTTCGACCTGTTTCAAGAACCTGGGCATTCTGACAGTCCCCGATCTGTTTGCAGAAAACTATCGCCAAAAACCTATCCTCAGGTAAGAAAATTTATTTTTTAAATTTATATTGTGAGGTCTGGAAATTCCAAACTGCAATTATGCTGTAAAGTAAACTTTAAACGTACATAGACTTCAATATTTACCAGTTTAATCAGGACCCTGTCAGGCCCCTCTGAAGATCCGGGCCCGGGGGAATCCCCCTGACTTCTCCCTCTCCATTTATTTATACTTGTTAAGGACCTACATGTTGTTTTATAAGTTAGACCTGTTGCAACTATATTGTAAATGGTACACCATGGGGTACACTTCTTTGGTGCCAGAAGAGTGTACACATCAGAAATAAATGTCCAAATTTCTAACGTTAGAATTCCTAACGTCAGTTGCCTAACATTAGAATAACGTTTATCTAACGTTTGATAAGACTTCTAACGTTAAATAAACGCTATTCTAACCTTAGACCCTAACGTTAGGCACCTAACATTCAAACCACATTTATCTAACGTTGGGTCAAGTTGTTCTAACGTTATTTTCTACCAGGGTTACTTTGTCTGTTATCTTTTCAGAAGAAGCATATGGATATAGTTATAACTATCAGACTTTTAGTGAAAAAACTGTAGTTGTATTGATTAATTTGATTTTTTTCTTTTAGTTATTGTCAGAATGCTCAACCCACGATTTAGATCCAGACATCTTGTCAAACTTAGCTATCGATTTAAGTTTGGATGAAGAACATCGATCGACGTATTATCAACAATCGAAAACAGAGAGCAGTATCGATTCGGGGAGCGTGTGTAGAACCCCTTCAGATATGACTAAAGCAGTTACGTTCAATCCTCAAGTAAGTAACATGTGTTTTTTTATTTTTTTAATTCTTGAATTCATTTTTCTAAAAGTTTAAATTCAAATAGTGTCTAAAAAGGAATTGGGATAGTATATTCTATAACTAGTATGGAATAGACAATATTTCGCGCGAGCGGAGAGTTTGTCATACGAGCCGGCAGGCGAGTATTACGGTCCCGCGAGCGCGGAATAACTATTCCATACGTGTTGTAGACAATACTTTTTCTTCGGCTGCAAATATAAAACACTGTATGGCTTTAAACTGCTGACAAGGTCAATAACAATGTTTTTTGTGACTTGACATTGTAAATGCAACAAAACACATATTTTTAAATAAAGCATTAATTGTTATTTAATAATTTTATCAAATCAGTACTTAAAAAAGATTTTTATTTAATTTTAGCACACATTTCCAAATTATAATGCAAAAATTGACGCTTATGTCAGATTGTTGTGACAGATATCAGGTTTAAATATTTAACAATAGATGGAGCAGTTTTAATTTTTTGAACTAAATTGATAAAAAACTGGTCAAATATTAAGAAAATAAACTTTATGTAATTTTAAAGCAAAACTTTAAATTGCATTAAATTATTCAATATTTCATGGTAAAATATATATATATATTTTCTAATTTTGCTACAGTTTTCTTTAATTTTATAAATAAGAGATGGCACTACATAGGCTCATTCTAACACTTGATACGGAATATTCATACCGTATCTAGAGCTGTGTTTGAAAAGTGTGTGTATTTGCTTACATTCTAAAGCAGTCGTAGAAAAAAATAATTCTTCTAGCATTTTGTTATGCATTGTATTATTTTTTAGATTGTCACAGTGACTGCGATTAGTTGCGAAGACCTCCAACACTCCCCAATAAAATGGCGAAACCTCTTCCGCGGGCGAGCCCACCCGAAACAACCGAAGTGCGACCCTTCTAAACTCCCTCCATTACAACTTCCTCAACCAAACGTGCCCATAGTGTCAATTCTGTCCCAAAAATCCAGGCAATTCCCGGAAAAGCCTCCGGAACGGCCGAAAACCCTCCAACGGGAATGTCTAACGCGCAAAAAGGAATACGACTTCACCAAAGCTTTCGATTCGTCTTCCAATATCTCATCTGAAGACAGTTTTAATAGTAGCAAACCTGAAGGTGCTGCTTCTACCTCTGCAGGCCACCAGATACAGAGACCTAGTGATTTTAAGTGTTTTTCCAGAGTGGAACAGTTACCTCTGTTAAGTGACTTGACTTTAAATGTATCTAGTGATCCTAGCAAACGGACTACGTCGCCATCTTTTTGTAAAAGAAAAAAGTATATTTACCCGTCTGATATTGTTGTCATGACGACGCAACCTCAAGAAAGTTCGTTTTAAAATATTTTTGTTTTTCCTGCTTAATAGTAAAATTTTACATAAGACTCTGAAATAAAATTTCGTGAAAACGACTTACCTAAAGTTAGTTTTTTTTGTTTTAGTTTATATGTTTAATTACGATTCACTCACAGCAGTAATGAGGAGAATCCAGCGCACGCCCACTGATTTTCTTATTTTTGTTTTAACGTATGCCAAAAATTATTTTAAGCTTATCTAAAAATCTTTTGCAGAATTTTACAAAAATATCTACTTTTTTCTTATGCATATTGTTACACCAGGCGAGCATTTATTTTTTAATTAGCTAAAGCTAAATTATTTAGCCTAAATATGCTATTTGATTCCTAAAATATATCTGTATCTGAAAAATGCCTCCAATTAAAAAAAAAAACACTAAACCAGCAAACTACCAGACCATTATTAACGTAAACCAACGCCTTCATTAAAAAAAAAACACCAAACCAGCAAACTACCAAACCAAACCATTGTTAACGTAAACCAACGCCTCCCATTAAAAAAAAACACCAAACCAGCAAACTACTAAACTACTACTACCAGTACAGTAGTTTTTTTTGTTAGAATATATAGCAAAATATTGTTAAATAACTCAAGAATTTCTGTTTGATTTTTTTAATGGGGGCATTGGTTTACGTTAACAATGGTTTGGTTTGGTAGTTTGCTGGTTTGGTGTTTTTTTTAATGGGAGGCGTTGGTTTATGTTAACAATGGTTTGGTTTGGTGTTTTTTTTTTAATGGGAGGCGTTGGTTAACGTTAATAATGGTTTGGTTTGGTAGTTTGCTGGTTTGGTGTTTTTTTTTAATGGGAGGCATTTTTCAGATACGATATTTCAGAATTAAGAAGGCGATATATTTTAAGAATCAAATAGGATTATATCTAGGCTAAATAATTTAGCTTTAGCTAATTCAAAAATAAATGCTTGCCTGGTGTAACAATATGCATAAAAAAAGTAGATATTTTTGTAAAATTCTGCAAAAGAATGTTTCATAACCTTAAAATAATTTTAGGCATTGGTCAAAACAGAATCAGTGCGCATGCGCTGGATTCTCCTCATTACTGCGGTGAGTGAATCGTGTTTAATTACCAATATTGGTAATTCCTATCATTGCAATGTTAGGAATAAGTTGTTTTAAGTATGTATGAAAAACGTGATTTAAACAACATAATTGTAATTATGTTTTTTTTTACCTAAAGGTAAAAAAGCAGAAGATTTCAACAAAAAATAAACAAATTTTTGAAATTTTCATCTTATTCAATATAAATTAAACTTGTTATATTAGAGAAAAATATATATTCTCGTTTTATTTAGATCTTTTTGGGAAATATTTAAAATTATTATAATCATGTGGTTAAAAATTAACTATCTTGCAGGAAAAAGCAAAATATAATTATTGTTGTTTGATTTTTTAATATTGTTATAGCAACAAGTTTGTGACAAGTTGGTTTAAAAATTATGATCATAGTTTTTCTTTTCTTACGGGATGTATAAGCATGGGTGAATTTAGGGGGGGGGGCATGAGGGCCATGCACCCCCCTCCCCCAACCAGCGAGATATATTAGCATAGAAATATCTTCAAAATTATATTTTTGGTGAATGCGAAATTTTTTCCTTATGGATGCCCCACCTCCCTTAAAATGAAATAAATCCGCTCCTGTGTATAAGTACCAAGATTTTTTATCAGATGTCTCTACAATTTTTAAGATTAAGTAGCCAATACCAGAGCATTATTAAAATAGCCCCATTATCACTTTTACCCCTATCTACCTTACACTTTTATTAAAAAATGTGCATATAGATTAACAGAAACAATAATAGAATAAAGTTTGAAAGTTGTTTGTATCTCCAAAACGTTATATTCTAGCAAAAAACTGTATATAATTTCTTTTTATAGCGCTTAAAAACAGCTTTGATTTAAAATATAATTTTTTGAAATCGGGTTATAAGTATGTGAGATATGCTAAAAAAACCTTTTACTGCTTTAAACGCCAATATCTCGAAAACAATGCGTTTTAGGAAAACGTTGTTTATAATATTTTTTGACCAATTTAAAATTATCTTTCATATATTATAATATTAAGTGCTAAAATAATAAAATACAATAATAATTGCCTTAATTATAACCAAAAAACGCTAAAAATATAAGTTTTACCCCATTCTTACCCCCTTCACCCCAATCGTTTACCACCAAAATATAACCAGCTCTTCGAAATACGATAAGAAACAATATGCAAAAAACCGCTTGTCGAGTTATAGTTTACAGACAGACAGACAGACAGACAGACTCAGAAAGGTTTAAAACTCCGAGAAATGTGAAAAAATCACGGTCAAAGATTTTGACCTTTTGGCGAAGATTTCAATACATCGGCACTTAGTAGTGCAAAACCTCGTCGCTCCATCTCAAAACATTATTTTTATTAAAATTTTAAAGGGTCGTAACTCCTATAGTGGGTTTTCATGTTTTTTGATGTAGAATCATTTCCTTTAATATGTTACATAAGACTTCAAACACCTAATGTCCCTAAAAAAAGTGGTATTAAACTTCACAAGTGACGTTTAATGTTATTTCATTTAGGGACCCAACCTAAGACAATATCGACAAAATACTTAGTCACAAAAAGTAGCTATAACAATACCCAACGAACTAATAACTCTTCGCTCTAGAATAGGCATTTCATTTGTAAAAACTGAAAAAAACGTAGCCAACATATACATTTGTCTGTCTTACTCGCACAGCTTTGTTCTAACAGAGACAACAATAACAGTTACTGGTAACTGTTATTGTTCAGGCCTGAATATACCTACTATTTGTTTACAAACAAACCGAGATGTTGGCGATACTTTATATTAACGGTATGCGTATTCTAGAGAGAAGAGTTATTAGTTCGTTGACAATAACACTGTTTTGTTTATACAGCGTGATTGAGAAATAAGTTTAAAAATTTTTAGGAGTAAAAATTATTAAAAAAAGTTGCAAATTACAGTTCTCGAGCCTTGAATCGAAAAGGGGTACCTACTCATCTTTTATGTATTATTACTTTTAATAAAAGTCGTATTTATACTAGCTGCTTTCAATGGAAACAGCAAAACTCATCGAAAGCTGTCAAATCACTACTGAACGCTATAATCAGTTTCGATTGACAGATGTCGCTGAATCATTTCTCATCAACGTTTTGAGATGATTAGTTTTGATTGATTTTATAAAAGTGCGGGAATGTACTTTTTATGGGTATTTTTGGACTTTTTTTGCAAAATTAATGGAGGGCCCCTAGCATAAGCCAGCTTATTTGGGGCTCTCCATGACTCTGTATGATGCTAAAATAAATAAATGAAGAAAAATTTATAACCTCAAATGGTGCTTGTGACAAGTGACAGATATTAGCCGTTCAGTAGTTTGCTAAAAAAATTATCATTTGATGAATTTTGATTATTTTCGCTGTTTCCATTGAACGCAGCCACTGACTAAAATTAACCAGATGTGTACAAAATGGTGAGGAACGTTAACTACCCTGGTAGAAAAGTACATAAATCTAACTTAACATAACATTAGATTAGTGACATTTTTATGTTTAGTCTCAAACGTTATACAAAAACGTTATAAAATATATAAATCTAACCTTTAAAACTAACGTTTGACAAAAACGTTAGAAAATACATAAATCTAACGTTAGTTTCCCAACTAAATTCTAACCTTTTTCTAACCTTATTCTAACTTTGAATATTTTTTTAAATTTCCATTATTAATACGTAAGCTATAATAGAAATTACTTATTTCAGACAGCTATGTGCCTAGGTTTGATAATTATTTATTATTTCTATAATAAGTTTAAAAAAATATCCCCCAAAAGTCAAAATTATAGTAAGACTGGCAACGCTGTATTAGAATTGAAAAAATATTTTAAGATTCTCAATGATAAATAAATATTAACTAACTAAATATAAAGTTTTTAACGTATTTATCGAAGTATAACAGCATATTACACTAAAAATATTTAGGGCCACCTAAAAAGATGGCTATTTTATAAATAAATGTAACGAAATTATGTTTAAAAATATTATGATTGCTAAAATATATTAAGATTTATTTATATGAATAAATTTGTCTCCAGCTGTCATTTTATGATACAGGTAGAAATTTCCTAGTTGGCCACGCCCTCTCCGAAAGTTAGAAATTAAACGTACTTATAACTTATTTCTAACTTAAAAATCTAACGTTAGATTAACGTATGTAACTAACGTTTGATTCTAACGTTAAAAAGCGGGACTTTTGCACATATTTTATAACGAACTTTTATACAGTTTTCTAATATTAGAAAAACGTTATTCTAACGTTAAATTTCTACTAGGGAACCTATTAAATTTATTAAACGTATTCCTGAATCAATCTGTGAAATGTTGATTTTAACGATTTCAATGTATTTTAAATAATGTGACCATCCTAACAATAACTATAATATATTATTTATTTATATAACTATTTACTGTATTTTTATAGTTAAACATTAAATATATAAATAAGATTTCTGTCCAAAACAGTAACATTACTGCAGCAGCAGTAAAACTGCTGAAATCAGAGTCCAAAATAAAACTGTAAAAAAGTTTCCTGCAATTAAATTTCGGCTATCGGTACCACCACGGCCATTAAGTCCAGATACAGCAAAGATCCTTGCGGAATACCCAATATTTAAAATTAAAGTTGCGTAGATCATGTCATCTGAGTTTTTGTCATTTTTAAAAAAGGGGGTTAGGCATGGGGTCATTTTGAAATAATACATAAACAACTTTATTTCAGTTTTAATAATATCAATATACAAATATAAGATAGTCAAGGTATAAATATACGCTAGTCATGGGGTCAGTTTAAGTTTCAAAGAATGACCAAAGCAAACTTACAGTGGATATTGGTAGAAGGCGCACCATGGTCTAAGATATTCATAACCGTTAACAGCAAAATCGCAGCAGATGATGGTTTTCGGAAGAAACTGTTAAAATTCCTTGGTTTACACCTAAAGTTCAGTGTTTACTCCCAAATTTGAGTGTTTAAACCTAAATTTGAGTATATACACTCAACAATCCAGTGTTAGCTCTCAAATTGAGTGTTATACTCAACTATTTGAGTGTATACACTTAACGATCCAGTGTTAACTCTCAAACTTGATTGTTTATACTCAACTATTCAGGGTGTACTCTGAAACTTGATGGTTTATACTCAAACTTGATTGTTTATACTCAACTATTCAGGGTGTACTCTGAAACTTGAGGGTTTATACTCAAACTTGATTGTTTATACTCAACTATTCAGGGTGTACTCTGAAACTTGAGGGTTTATACTCAAACTTGATTGTTTATACTCAACTATTCAGGGTGTACTCTGAAACTTGAGGGTTTATACTCAAACTTGATTGTTTATACTCAACTATTCAGGGTGTACTCTGAAACTTGAGGGTTTATACTCAAACTTGATTGTTTATACTCAACTATTCAGGGTGTACTCTGAAACTTGAGGGTTTATACTCAAACTTGATTGTTTATACTCAACTATTCAGGGTGTACTCTGAAACTTGAGGGTTTATACTCAAACTTGATTGTTTATACTCAACTATTCAGGGTGTACTCTGAAACTTGAGGGTTTATACTCAAACTTGATTGTTTATACTCAACTATTCAGGGTGTACTCTGAAACTTGAGGGTTTATACTCAAACTTGATTGTTTATACTCAACTATTCAGGGTGTACTCTGAAACTTGAGGGTTTATACTCAAACTTGATTGTTTATACTCAACTATTCAGGGTGTACTCTGAAACTTGAGGGTTTATACTCAAACTTGATTGTTTATACTCAACTATTCAGGGTGTACTCTGAAACTTGAGGGTTTATACTCAAACTTGATTGTTTATACTCAACTATTCAGGGTGTACTCTGAAACTTGAGGGTTTATACTCAAACTTGATTGTTTATACTCAACTATTCAGGGTGTACTCTGAAACTTGAGGGTTTATACTCAATTATTCAGTGTAAACTTAAGTTTAATTAAGTGTGTACACTCAACTATTCAGTGTGCTCTGAAACTTGAGCATGCAGGGTACAACGGTTCAGTGTTTACTCTATTTTTATTATAATGGGACAGTTTCTGAGTATATTTGTGAAAGAAAGAAAATATCAAAGTATACTTATATACTAGATATATCTAGTAGTATATAAGTATACTTTGATATTTTTTTTCATTCACAAAACTATAGTTTGTTTCACAGAAAATCTCCCATTGATTGTTTAAAGGTAGGGAACTTCTGATATATTTTACATACATATGTAATGAAAATCAATCAGTTTCGCATTTATTAACTAACTTGATAGCATACAATTTTTTATCGCAGTCCTGTACAAGAATACACTTATTCGTAAGATGGCGTGGAAAACACGTAACGATGTTCTTAGTTCTACCAACTGACTGGCAAAATATTGAGGAAATACCATAGTACCCGCATAATACGTCATTAAATTTTTCCAAAGATTGTCCTACAATAACGTACTGCACATAATTAGCTCTCAAGTTGGGAGTACTCTTAAGTTGAGAGTAATTAAGTTGGGAGTACTCTCAAATTGAGCGTACGAAATTATACTCAATTGAGTGTTTCTTTGGACACTGAACTTGAGTGTAAAAACTCAAGATTTGGGAGTTTTTTTGACAAGGGGATGGCCATTTTTAATGAATAAATGTTTGGCATATCGTGACGGAACTAAAATACTGCTCGACTTTCTTTCCAGAAACATTCTTAAAAGAATTATTACTTAAAATTTAACAAGAATAGATTTAAAGAATTATTCTTTATTATTCTAAAATACTAGTCCTCGTTTTGTGGTTTGGTAATGTTTCTAAGGTAATGTCCAGTTTTTTTTAATTTTATACAAAAATTTGAGTTCAACCAAAATGTGAAAAATTATTTAGATATTACACCTTGTTCTTCTATTCTCTTTTTAGTGAGGCAAAGCGTATTCGTTGAAATATCCAATTCATTAGCTATCGCTGTTATACTAAAACCACCATTTAGTCTTGCTGTTAGAATTGCTTCTTTTTTAATTCGCTTTTAAAAAGGCATTATTAAAAAAATATATGTAAATTTAATTGTGTCAATTTGATATATCTTGTTTTTTAGTTTGATTTTGACTCTGAATAGCACCAGTAATAAATTAAAATTATTAAACTTAAACAGAAAAAAATGTTAACGTTAAATAAAAAAGTGTATTTTTAGAAAGAAAAAATATATTCAACGAAATATTACCTACAATGTTCTCGTAGATTCTAGAAAAATATTTATAATTTTTTTGTAGTTTTTCAAAGAAACTTTAATAATTATTAAGCATATTTTTTGGTAAAGTTTTGTTTAAATATTCCCAAATTTTAAAATCGATAAGCCATATTTGCCACGCCATTTTAAATTTTAAATTCTAGGTACTATTAAAAAATGGCGGAACCAAACTTTATCACCACAAATAAGGTAAAATTGGCGCAAAAACAACTTTTTACAAAAAAAAAAAATAAAAATATATCGATTTTACCTATCTATCAGATTTATTCTACTTTAAGATGTTTTATATACAGTCAGGGCCGTAGCTATGAGGGGATGGGGAAGCGCCCCCCACCCATTTTGAAAAGTTTTTTATTTTACTGATTCAAAATAAAAAAGTTGCATATTTTACAAATAACAGTTGCATATTGCAGTTGTATACTTTACGAAAAGGTTTTTTATCCAATACATACAGATAATAAGACAATTGCCAGCTTTATTCTAAATAGATAAACTCAATAATAACCCCCGCGTGACTTTTACTTTCTTGAGTGGATAATTATTTATTTTACCCACTCAAATGTCACTTGTCAAAGTATTTTCTTCTAATGTCATTTAAATTTTTAATAAAAATATGAATTCCTAAGCTATTTATTGGATAAAACCTTGTATGGCACTCATGGGTAAACCGATATTGCCCTCTCGAAAATTAACCTGCTTGGCTGACGCCTCGTAGGTTAATTTTCTCATGGGCAATATCTTCCCAGGTAGCAAGGGATGTTATATTACAAGAAATTAACATCACTTTTGGGTTTATTTTTAAACTAAATCATAACATCACATAGTATTGACAAATAACATGTATTTAACATCACATTTGCAACGTAATACGTGTGACGTGACAACCCTGTTATTTAATAACAAATATTTAGCAACGCTGTGAATATATCGCATGTCACATATTAACGTGGCTTTCACGTGAATGTCATGTTATTTTGCTTCTCACCGATGTTAGAAGCAAAAAAATCTATATAAGATGATGTTGATAGAGTAAATTATTATAAGGAAATTGTATACACATTATATGATTTCCAATGGATAGGGGGCTCTGCCGGGCTTCTCAAGATCACGGACACGGATTAATTAATATATTCTCCGATTAATCTGCAATTTCGTATTTAGAATCTATCTGTTTCAATTGCTGATTGATTTTAAATCTGATTTTTTTTTATAGGCTTATAGCGTTTTTAATGGTTTTATTTAGAAAAAGCTAATATCCTAGGATATTATTTAAATATTAAAGTACCAGTAACTGCATCCATAAGATATTAGATATAACAGCGCAGGAATTTGGATTTATGATGTCACAAACACGTTATTTTCGGGATATCATTGTGTGATGTTATTAGGGGCGGACTTAGGACATCCCCACCATGCTACATTCTTGTTAAATGAGACTACAATCTTAACATCACATGTCACATATTAACGTGGCTTTCACGTGAATGTCATGTTATTTTGCTACCTGGGTTACTTTACCCACTAGTACCATAAATAACTATTAAAATGTCCCGCTCAAAATGAAAGTCCATTTGTTCGAGGAACTTTTCTGAAAAATGTTGACAATTTTATTTATTTTGAAAATTCCATACATTTATGTATATTTTTGCCACAAACATATAAACAAAAAAAAATATTCCGCTTAAAGAGATAATAAATTTTTTAACAATTAAATCCATCCCTTAATACCGTAAAATAGGTTAATTTGCTCATGTACCGGCAAATACCCAAGTAAAAAATAAAATATCAATTTTTCTAATGTTTTTCTAACGTTAGGTACTTAACGTTAGTGTCTTATATTAAAATGACGTTTATCTAACGTTAGATGAATGTAGTTTTAATGTTAAATGCGTAACGTTAAAGTTTAACGTTAGAACAACGTTTATCTAACATTAGATAAACGCTATTTTAACGTTAGCCCTAACGTTAGTTGCATAACGTAAGGCTAAAAAAGTTGGAAATCGGGACATTTAATTATTAAAAACACGTTTAAAAGTACGTTTTAACCTGCTTTTAGAGCAGGTATAGCGATTTGTAAAGTTAAGATCCTAAGGTTAGGTCCTAACTTTGAAATAACGTTTATTTTACGTTTGGTAAAACCATAACGTTAGATAAACGTTATTCCGACGTTATCAAATAACATTCACCTAAGTCTTTCTAAGGTATTTTTCCACCAGCATAGGTAATAAAAAAAGAAATAATAACATTTTTGGAAAACATTGACTTACTTTGCGGTATATAAAATTTATATTTAATATAAAAAATCTAATAATAATAAAAAATAAACTATAGATATAAACGTTTGATGTTATTAAAATTTGAGTTTATTATTTAAACTTTTGTATAAAGTGTAAAATGTAGATTTCGAAATATTTTTAATTATTTATAGGGTCCAAATTGTATATTTATGTAAAATATGTAATAAAAATTAGTTTATTATAAATATTGTCTTTATTTCACTCTTTAAGAAACCACTTTTGTCATTTAAACTATTTATCAGCCCCAAGACTGGTTTGCTTAGCGTTACAATGCGTTACGAGGGGGACTGATTTAGCGTTACATAACGGGAACATAAACCAGGATAACATCCATAAACTCAGGAGGCCTCATGAGAGCATCATGTTATGATTTCCACGTTTTGTACTCATACGAACATCATGATGAGCACATCTCATGATTTTGTGATCATGTTATGAGTTTGTTATGAGTTTGTCATGAGGTGTATACATTTAACGTTAAATCATTAAATGATGTTATAATGACTTCCACGTGAAATAGCAAATGTTGCCCGGGACCCGATTGAGAACGATTGCCGAATAGTACAGGCTTCTGTAAGGTTTCAATTTCAGTGCACTTGACAGCGTTATGCTATAGGTGGCCCCACATGTTATTTCCTACCACTAACTAAACTTATTAAACGAATAAAGTCGCCTTCTAGGAATACTAGTATTAAAAGGCAGTTGTCTTTATAAGGATATACTACTAGTAATTAATTTACTGGTCAGCTAATTCGATACACATTATCGGATTGGTATGGTGAGCCGTAGATATCTGAAGGCTTTAGCCCAGAGGAACTAGTTTCTCCAGTCATCTTGGGGAACATTTCCACTGAGAAGTTCCCAGTGGGAACATCCCGGTGTCCTCAAGTGTGTGTGGGGATCCTAGGGGGTCGATTTTTTCGTTATTTTTTTGGTATCTCTTCGCCTTTTCAAGATATGAGCAAAAAGGTGTGTATGTATGTGATCTTTTTAAGCAGGGTAATTTCCTTTCTTTTTTTTTTTAATTTTAAATTTCGTGGTCAATTTAAATTTCGCGGTTAAGATAAAGTTTGCGCATGCGCATTCCGTAGACCGCTGCTAGATCTTCGTGACATGATCTCGTAATGACTTTACAATGAGGAGTCATCTGTATGCGTTCATGAACTCAGAGAAAATCATTAAATGATCCCTACTGAAAATGACGGGTCTGGGCGGGTATAAATGGTGCATAAACCGGACTTGAGCGGATGAAATTCACCCGCTCAAGTCCGGTTTATGCAACATTTATACCCGCGCAGACCCGTCATTTTCAATAGGGATGTCATAATGACTTCCACGTGAATTAGAAAATGTTGTCCGGGGAAATGGGGATAAGGTTGCTAATAAATAACAAATTTTTCTTTTTTAAAATTTTAATATCTAAGAAACATGGTATATTCAAGGACACCAAGGTGCTATAACAACCCTTTGTTTAAAATACATTTTTCTTAACATCACAGTATTAGTATATAAGTTTAAGGATAATAAAAATATCGAAAATATTCTTTAATAAATTTAGAGGCTATTCAACAATTATTTCCTCTAATTTTTTGCTATTTCCAAGCCCCCTACCCCACGTCGTGACGAGTCGCCCTGTTATCACGTAAAATTTAAACATTTATACAGTGCGTGCATTAAGTCTGGAATCACCCGATTAACTTTTTAGTTACAAGTAAAACACAAAAACCCTCGGATAGGTCGATTTTTATTTTTAATTTTGCCAATTATGGTGTGAGAAAAGTTATTAAAATTTGCACTCCCTTGCACCCTCACCCCCAACTTTTTTTTTACAAATAGCAACCTACCCCTTGTGACACTTCGTTGGAAAGGTAATTTAATAAGCTTTCCAACGGTGTATAATAAAGCCTAATTTGGTAAAGGGCTAATGATAAAATGCACAAAACAGTTTATTATAAAGACATGTAAAGTATAACTTTAGTTCACTATAAATGTTCAAATTGATGTCCTTCAGCTCTTTGACAGTGGACAGTAAAAAAACGGGATTAAAATCGATTAAATAGTAAACATAAAATTGGTCAATAAAAAAAAAAAAAATTGCATTTTTCAACAGGGTATAAAATATTACAAAAAGTTTAAAACAACCTTATTTAGATTCTCAGGAAGGTGCCAAGTAGGAAATAGGGCAACAATTACCATATTATGCGTAATATTTCACACAAACAATGTTTAAATAAAACATGCGTTTTTTCATAGACCCTTTAACAAATTAGGCTTTATCATACACTGTTGGAAAGCTTATTAAATTATCTTTCCAATGATGTATCACAAGGGGTAGGTTGCTATTTGAAAAAAAAAGTTGGACTTTTTTTTTTTGAGGGTGCAAGGGGGTGTCAATTTTGATAACTTTTTTTAGACCAAAATTTGCAGAATTAAAAATATAAATCGACCTGTCCGAGGATTTTTGTATTTTACTTGTAACTAAAAAGTTATTCGGGTGATTCCAGACTTAATGCACGCACTGTATATGGACTGTCACTTTTTTCTACACTTCCTTTTTCATAGGTGAGTGACGTAGTTGTTGAAGAGCTACTTAGTGATACTGAGGTCATTTTTTTTTAACTTAAATTAAAATATTTAAAAAAAATAATGGTGCAGCCCTCTACCCCCCCTCCCCCCCGTCTAAAACATTAATGTTAAAAATTAAAATATTACATTCTAACATTCTATAATACATTTTAGTAGGAAGAAGCAGCAAGGACTTCCTCCTCACAAAATTTTATATCAATATTTTATTTCTACCTCAAAAACTTTTTAAAACCCATTCTTAAATGACCTCACTACTACTATTACGAATTTTTAAAACTCCCTGTATAAGATACAAAAATAAACAATTAAAAAAATTATAATATCCAAACCCGTAGCTTTTGTGCATATTTGTTGAAACATGCATCTTTCAGTCACATGTGACTATAGTCTGTCCAATTATGTAAGATAGTGGTTTAAAATTCCCGCGATTTTTAAGTTACATCATTGGTTAAAAACTCGTATAACATATAAAATATTGTGACATTTTTTGCCTATGACAATGATTGACGGTCGTTAATAAAAGAAGAGAAAGTTACATAAAAAAATGGTTATACTTAATGTTATTTTGTATGGTATTGAAAAAGGTACTTTTTTGGTTTATTCTTCATACACTCACACTAAATTAGCATATTCTACATATTGTACATACGTAAATTATATTGAATATAAGGAAAACGTCAAATTTTTAGGTTACAATTACAACTTAGGCCCAGAGGCTCGCATAACAACCAATACAAGATACATGACGACACATCAACCCAATCTCGGCATCGCATTCTTATATACTATGCTTGTTATGCAAGTCTTTGGATAGGCCCTTTCCAGGAAAACAGTACCGACATCTGTTAAATTTTTGGTACACTACGATTTATTCATAAGTATGCGCTCTGTGGTGTAAAACAGGCCGCGTCCCTTACTATCCTTGCATAACTGGACGTAGTATGACTAGAGCCACGCTCTAGTGCATAAACCGGACTTGAGCGGATAAAATTCACCCGCTCAAGTCCAGTTTGTGCACCATTCCCAGGTAGCAAAATAACATGACATTCACGTGAAAGTCACGTTAATATGTGACATGTGATGTTAAGATTGTAGTCTCATTTAACAAGAATGTAGCATGGTGGGGATGTCCTAAGTCCGCCCCTAATAACAACACACAATGACATCCCGAAAATAACGTGTTTGTGACATCATAAATCCACATTCCTGTTATATCTAATATCTTATGGATGCCGTTACTGGTACTTTAATATTTAAATAATATTCTAGCTTTTTCTAAATTAAAACCATTAAAAACGCTATAACCCTATAAAAAAATCGGATTTAAAATCAATCAGTAATTAAAACAATCACAGATTGAAACAGATAGATTCTAAATACGAAATTGCAGATTAAGCGGAGAATATATTCCTTTAATCCGTGTCCGTGGTCTAGAGAAGCCCGGCAGAGCTCCCTGTCCATTGGAAATCGTATAATGTGTATACAATTTCCTTATAATAATTTACTCTATCAACATCATCTTATATCGATTTTTTTGCTTCGAACGTCGGTGAGAATCAAAATAACATGACATTCACGTGAAAGCCACGTTAATATGTGACATGCGATATATTCACAGCGTTGCTAAATATTTGTTATTAAATAACATGGTTGTCACGTCACACGTGTTACGTTGCAAATGTGATGTTAAATACATGTTATTTTTCAATATTATGTGATGTTATGATTTAGTTTAAAAATACACCCAAAAGTGATGTTAATTTCTTGTAATATAACATCCCTTGCTACCTGGGTTTATACCCGCGCAGACCCGTCATGTTCAATAAAGAATCTTTAGGCTCTGCCTAATAACTCTAATGACCAAGCAAATAATAATAATTTAAATAATAATAATAAATATCTAATAATTTAAAATTTTCAAAATAAATGCAATAAATATAATACAAATATTATACCTTAACCTTTATAATTTTGTAACTTTGTAACCTTTTTATACATATAAAAGGTTTTAATACATATATTCTACAGTCTCTAATCAAAGTCCATTTTTTACAAAAATCTGTACAACGAAAAATATTGTTTATAAGTTTTTCTATTGATTACAAAATTTTACAACATAGTTTGATTTAGTTTGACAGGTAAGAATTAATTTTTAAAGTAAGGTTATTTATTTGTCAAATTCAAAACATAACAGAACAAAAACACAGTATCCGCTTTGATTTTTTTTTCTAAAAATTAAAATTAGTAGAATAAAATTTTTAGATTTTAAGCTTTCACGGCCATTAAGATATAAAGAACTTTCACTTTCGGGTTTAGACCGTGTTAATGGATTTTCACTTTCCGACGTTTCGTCTCTTACTACTAGAGACATCTTCAGGGATTAATCTGAAACTAAGTTTCGAATCAACTTGTGTCACTATTTATGACGAGTTGTGGTTATTCACCCGTGACGAGCTTTTTCCTATCAAAGACTTCCATATTGCAGGTAAGTGGTAACCAGTGTCCCGATTGATATTGTTAGGATGCTTGATGATTTCTATCGATTCCCGTATCTTCCTTGGCATTTTTCTGTTTTCTTAAACTAAGAGAAAAATTTCTACAAGACTTCAAGAGCATGAGCGCAATATAAGAAAGAAACAAATTTCCTTATCGGCAGTAGCCGAACATGTACATGAAACAGGTCATAAAATCAATTTGTCTGAAACAAAACAAATATTAACAGAAAACAGAAAAATGCCAAGGAAGATACGGGAATCGATAGAAATCATCAAGCATCCTAACAATATCAATCGGGACACCGGTTACCACTTACCTGCAATATGGAAGTCTTTGATAGGAAAAACCTCGTCACGGGTGAATAACCACAACTCGTCATAAATAGTGACACAAGTTGATTCGAAACTTAGTTTCAGATTAATCCCTGAAGATGTCTCTAGTAGTAAGAGACGAAACGTCGGAAAGTGAAAATCCATTAACACGGTCTAAACCCGAAAGTGAAAGTTCTTTAGAATAAAATTTATCGGAAAAATAAAACAACCTAATTTACATAACTTTTCTAATTATAAAGCATTATAAAAATAATTTAAAAAGTACAATACAAAAAACTAACAAAAAATCCAGTACTTACTGTATTTTATCCTGAACGGTTTTTGTCAAAAGCTTAACCCAACTTTTAAAATCCTTGTCAAAATGATACGATTTCAATGCCTCCCTTGATAAAACCGATTAATGCTTTTTAAAAAACTTCGCCAGCAATTTTAATTTTTAATATCTTTTAATTTTGAGAGACAAAAAATATATTGCAAAAAGGCTCTAGAGCTCTCCTATTACTTAAAAATAATTAAATCTTTAAGTAATATTCGCTCTTTGTCTCTGCATGGTAACACATTACCTATGATTCTGCATGTAAATTTACATATTTATTTTTTACAGTGAACTCTGTAAAATTTACTAGATTTTACATGTAATTTTACATATAAAATTTTAAAATTACATGTAAAATTATAAAATTACATGTAAAATGTGGTAAATTTTACATGTATTTGCAATGAATCACATTTACGTACAGAATCATGTGTAGTAACATATTTATTTACAGTGTATGATACGTGTGTTGTAATAAAGATTATTTTTAAAATATTTTATATTTCTTTTAAAGCTTCTTACACACATTTTTTTTTAACACGTTATTTCTATATAACTTTTCTTTTAAAATTTTTATTACACAAAGTTTTTTTTTAATTATTTACAATTTTATTTTAAATTTAGTTATTAAATCAAAAGTGACGTATTAATATTTTTTATCCAATACATACAGATAATAAGACAATTACCAGCTTTATTTTAAATAGATAAACTCAATAATAACCCCCGCGTGGCTTTAACTTTATTGAGTGGATAATTATTTATTTTACCCACTCACTGTCACTTGTTAAATTATTTTCTTGTAAATGTCATTAAAATGTTTAATAAAAATATGAATTCCCAATCTATTTATTGGATAAAACCTTGTATGACACTCATGGGTAAACCGATATTGCCCCGACTTCGTCTCAATCTCCAAAATAATCCTCAACTGGTAAAATCCACTTACTGCCCCTAATACTTAAATAACTATTTATTTTCGAAATGTCTCAAAAGGTTCAAGAGATAACATATCATTAAAAGGTTAATCTGAAAAGTTTAATCTCATTATCCAGAAAACTATTCACCTAAAAATAAAAAAAAATTGCTTTTTTATATTTCTTTCTGTGTAGAGGACAAGGCACCAAAAGTGGTTTTTGGACCAACATGTTCTTCCAATGTCCAACAAACCATCAATATTTTTAAGTAATTTTATCAAATACGTCAGTTTCGATTTAAAAAAATATTTAACAGCATTTTTTTTTTAAATTTTTATTTCACAATTGAACTAAATTTAAATTTTGAATAAATTTTTCACTAAATAATATAATCAATTCCTTATTTTCCTCTTATCAGTTTTTTCGCAAAATTGGGACAATATTAAGTATAAACAATTGTTTATTGTTTATATGGAGTACAACGTTTGATATTTTTATTCTAAAATAGTGAAATATAAAAAATATATTTAAAGATATCTAAAATTTTGCAGAGTGGTAAATACTAAACAAAAAAAAGTAAGAAGTCTTTGAAAATTGGTGCCTAATCGTCTTATAGGGGAACTAAGGTCCTTTTGGTAAGGGGTATTTTTAAAATATAGTGTGATCAATAACTGGCATGCCAAAATTTAAGAGGTGATTCTGCATCCAAAAATACGAAAAAAAGTTTCTATAAAGGTTGGTCCGCAAATGAGCCCTAAAGGAGTTACGGCCCTTTAAAATTATAATATAGTAAGGTTTTTAATTAATTACTCTGGTAGCCTTTAAGCTAGAGCGACGAACTTTTGCATGTATACTAGTATTAACAAGGGCAATAGGTTTATGTTAATTTATTTTTTTGAATTTATCCAGAGGCGTCCCTAGACGGAAAAATGTATTAGGCTTAACACATTTTTGCCCAAAACTTTTTTATGTGCATGTTTTTTGGATTTTTTGTAAAAAATATGGATTCCTTGAGTAAAAATACATAAAAAATGTCATATAGTGTAACACTATAGGAGCAACCGTTTTCAAAAAAATGCAATTAAGAGGAAGTAACATTTTGTGCCACCAAAAACGTTACTTTTTAAAAGGCTATTACTCATTTAATATTAAATTTAGGTGTTTTAGTGAAGAATACGTTTATGCTTAATTTTAAATAAAGAATCACCATGCAGCATTAAAATTTTATTGAGGCTTTTTTTTTTGTTCCCATTCCCATATGTCATCTTCGAAGGGCCGTAGCTCCCTTAGGGCTCATTTCTGGACCAACTTGTATACAAACTTTTTTTTCATATTTTTGGATGTAGAACCAACTCTTAAATTTTGGCATGGCAGTTACTGATCACCCAGTATTTCTCACTTCAAAACTCAAGAAAGGTTTGAGTAAACTGACTTTAAGTGTATGCATTAAAATTTTGTCGTAGATTTTGAAAGTTTTTTTTTATATTTCACTATATTTAGACAGATGAAATGATCACTTTGGGGATCTCTCCACATTTTTCCTAAAATCTCTTATGATATGTACATTTTCTTCTGACATATAATCACCAAATGTTTAACCTAGGTCATAACCTAGTAATATTTTTCACTTTCCTCATGTTTTCCAGCCTGATTTCCAACCAAGAAAACGGAATCACTGATGCCAACATTAAAAACGCCAAAAAGTACAATTTGTAACTATTGCACATCAAAGAATGGCAACCAAAACCGATGAAAAATCCGAAAAATTTGAAAAATGCAACGGTGGCAAACGCCGAGTCCCAATTATCGGAATACAGACCTGTTAAAAGAGCTGCAAAATAAAATATTAGTTATACACAACGAACTAACAACTCCTCTCTAGAGAATACGCATATCCTTAATATAAAGTATCGCCAATATCTCGGTTTGTTTGGAAACAAATAGTAGATATATTCAGGTCTGAACAATAACAGTTACCAGTAACTGTTAATGTTGTCTCTCTTAGAACAAAGCTGTGCGAGTAAGAGAGACAAATGTATATGTTGGCTACGTTTTTGTCAGTCTTTACAAATCAAATGCCTATTCTAGAGAGAAGAGTTATTAGTACGTTGGATCTGATCAACGAACTAATAACCCTTTTCTCTGGAATACGCATACCGTTAATATAAAGTATCGCCAACATCTCGGTTTGTTTGTAAACAAATAGTAGATATATTCAGGCCTGAACAATAACAGTTACCAGTAACTGTTATTGTGGTCTCTGTTAGAACAAAGCTGTGCGAGTAAGAGAGACAAATGTATATGTTGGCTACGTTTTTGTCAGTCTTTACAAATCAAATGCCTATTCTAGAGAGAAGAGTTATTAGTTCGTTGGTTATACGCTGGAAAAATATGTCAGGTAGGGGAGAGTCATACAAAACGAAGACGTCGGCACATCTATTCTCGACCTCGAGAGAAAGTGAACAATTTTCGTGTGAAGGGAACTGATCACATCATATCAAAGTTCCCTAAAGTCAAAAATAGTATATTCTATAACTAGTATGGAATAGACAATATTTCGCGCGAGCGGAAAGTTTGTCATACAAGCGGGCGCGGAAAGACTATTCCATACGTGTTGTAGACTATACTTTTTCTTCGAATGCAAATATGAAACACTGTATGGCTTTAAACTGCGGACCTGTTATAACAGACCATAGGTAGGTGAGTACTTACTAAAGTTCAGCATTTCCCAAATGGCGTTACACACACCCCACGAAGCGGATATGACGTAGAATAAGGCAGGATCGTCTTCTATGGGTTTCCATACCAAAAGTACCATTATAAGACATGAGTGGAAAGTAAAACCAACAGCTAAAAAAGATAATTATACATTCATTCATCATTACGTGCCTAAAGATCTTCAAGGGTTCGAACTCCGCATTTACTAAGGAAAATATCTTTTCACGCATTTCGCTGATATTTTGGTCGTAGTCTTAATCTGCTAATCAAAATTCACTGATCAAGTGTTTTGATACATAATATGTACTTACCTACAACATAATATCGTCTGATTGTTCTCAGCAACATGCTCAAAGTACAAGCCGCTATTGATTGAAGAAGTCCCATAGCAAAAAACACCAGGTTTAGTCTATGAACCCCAAGTGTACACACCACGTACGACTATAATAAAAAAGGACAATAATAAATCTTCAGTTTGAGCATCAAGGACTGAAGGTTTTAGGAAATATGAAAGCATAAGGCAACAATATTAATGGATGATTATCACTATAGTATATTAAAGTACTAGTTTCATAACTTTATACAATTTTTCTCTATTTTGCTCTAAAATTAAAAAAAACTTACATTTAAATTGATGACTGATTTAGGGATTTTTGTTTTGGATTGGCATTACAGTTTACACCATGTTTAAAATTCTAAGAACAAATGATATTTTGATATATTTTATAGTCTTCTCTTTTTTACTGCAATTAACCAAGCCACAATTTTAACATGGTAAAAATAACCTAAACACAAAATTTTGTAGAAAATTCAACTTTAAAGCGACATTGACATTTGCACGGAAAACTTCAAGCGATAGGCCAGGTCTGTTGCCAACCCAAAAGAGCAAAAAGTACAGACCTCTTATGGGCCTATAAGAACACGCAAAATGCGTGTGATTATGAGCTTATAAGAGTCGCAAAATAGAAAAACTTAATAATGATGTCTGGATCAGCATTAAAAGTTCCACTTTGCGGGCCTCAAGATGCGGCTGTATGTCTATACAGTATGTCTATGTGTAGACTGTCAATTCTTTTAAAATTTATTTATCTCTACTAAACTGGCTTAAGGTACATACAGCCTGTTCCAGAACTCGCGTACCGAAATTTAAGAGGTGATTCTACATCCAAAAATATGAAAAAAAGTTTCTATAAAGGTTGGTCCGGAAATGAGCCCTAAGGGAGCTACGGCCCTTCGAAGATGACGTATTAAATGGGGAACAAAAAAAAGCACCAGTAAAATTTTAATGCTGCAGGGTGATTCTTCATTTAAAACTGAGCAAAAAAGTCTTATACACCAAAACACCTAAATTTAATATTAAAGGAGTAATAGCCTTTTAAAAAGTAACGTTTTTGGTGGCACAAAATGTTACTTCCTCTTAATTGCATTTTTTTTGATAACGGTTGCTTCTACAGTGTTATACTATATGATATTTTATATGTATTTTTACTCTAGAAATCTATATTTTTTACAACAAATCCAAAAAACATACACATAGAAAAGTTTGGGGCAAAAATGTTTTAAGCCTCATATATTTTGTCCGTCTGGGCACGCCTCTGGATAAATTAAAAAAATAAATTAACATAAACTTATTGCCCTTATTAATACTAGTATACATGCAAAAGCTCGTCGCTCTAGCTTAAACGGTACCCGAGTTATTAATTAAAAACCTTATTTTTATTACAATTTTAAAGGGCCCTAGATCCCTTAGGGCTCATTTCCGGACCAACCTTTATAGGAACTTTTTTTATATTTTTGGATCTAGAATCACCTCTTAAATTTTGGCATGCCAGTTATGGATCACCCTGTATTATGTATTAAGTTTATTTGTTTATTTATACTCTTAAGGGACCCATTTAATTAAGTGTTAATACCACGGAGTGTTATAAATTTCAATACATCACATTTTCTGTGGCATCTGAAGCGTACGTTACTGTACACCCTAAATTGTGGTGATTTGCATAAAAAATGTCACTTTATTTTAAATGTTTTATTATATTACAATTTTTTTACAAACAGTCTTTAAAAATAATAAATAAAAAACAATCTTTAATAATAATATAATAAAATATCTAAAAGAAAGTGTCATTTTTTCTGGGGCTGTAACGACAGTTACCATAGAATTACCCTATATAGGTCTATCGCCACTTTTATCCTAATAAAAATTAAGGCTATTTGGGCGGTGTTATGCAATAACTGCCTTAGCCACATTTTGAAATGACAGTAGGTTACAGAAAGTTTTACCCAATATCTTTTAAAGGAATTGAATTGAAGATTACATATTTTAGATTTTAAGCTTTAACGGCCATTAAGATATAAAGAACTTTCACTTTCGGGTTTAGACCGTGTTAATGGATTTTCACTTTCCGACGTTTCGTCTCTTACTACTAGAGACATCTTCAGGGATTAATCTGAAACTAAGTTTCGAATCAACTTGTGTCACTATTTATGACGAGTTGTGGTTATTCACCCGTGACGAGGTTTTTCCTATCAAAGACTTCCATATTGCAGGTAAGTGGTAACCAGTGTCCCGATTGATATTGTTAGGATGCTTGATGATTTCTATCGATTCCCGTATCTTCCTTGGCATTTTTCTGTTTTCTGTTAATATTTGTTTTGTTTCAGACAAATTGATTTTATGACCTGTTTCATGTACATAAGGAAATACGGGAATCGATAGAAATCATCAAGCATCCTAACAATATCAATCGGGACACTGGTTACCACTTACTTGCAATATGGAAGTCTTTGATAGGAAAAACCTCGTCACGGGTGAATAACCACAACTCGTCATAAATAGTGACACAAGTTGATTCGAAACTTAGTTTCAGATTAATCCCTGAAGATGTCTCTAGTAGTAAGAAACGAAACGTCGGAAAGTGAAAATCCATTAACACGGTCTAAACCCGAAAGTGAAAGTTCTTTATATGAAGATTACATATTTTGTACATGTTCTGATATATGAACAAGTGAAACAAATGCTTAGTTTTATGTGTTTTAGTCAAAACGTTTAAAAGTTATTAGTTCAACAATTTACTGTTCTCTCACAATGTGGGTTAGACAGTTATTGCACAACACCGCCCATTTAAAGTTACCTTACTAAAATCAGCATACATAAAGGCTTGCTCAACACCTATAAAAATCGCTAAAGGGGCAGCCATTTGCAATTTTTTGTCGCTAAATGCATCACGCACAGCTCTTATGGCGGCCATTATTTCGTTCCTTTCCATGGGATCTTGATATTCCAACATTTTTATGTTATCCATTCCGATTGCAGCTACAAAAATATTGTTTTATATTGTTAAAAATTACACAGCCACACAAAAAGAAACAAAGGTCCGGAATTTTATCAGATACCATTGTGTTCCTACCCTGGTAGAAAAGTACATAAATCTACCTTAACATAACATTAGATTAGTGACATTTTTATGTTTAGTCTCAAACGTTATACAAAAACGTTATAAAATATATAAATCTAACCTTAAAAACTAATGTTTGACAAAAACTTTATAAAATACATAAATCTAACGTTAGTTTCCTAACTAAATTCTAACCTTTTTCTAGTCTTATTCTAACTTTAAATATTTTTTAAATTTCCATTATTAATACGTAAGCTATAGTAGAAAATACTCATTTCAGTCCGCTATGTGCCTAGGTTTGATAATTATTTATTATTTCTATAATAAGTTTAAAAAAATTTCCCCCAAAAGTCAAAATTATAGTGTCTGGCAACGCTGTACTATAATTGAAAAAATATTTTAAGATTCTGAATGTATAAATAAATATTAACTAACTAAATATAAAGTTTTTCTAAGAGGTAAACGTATTTATCGAAGTATAACAGGATATTACACGAAAAATATTTAGGGCCACCTAAAAAGATGGCTATTTTATAAATAAATGTAACGAAATTATGTTTAAAAATATTATGATTGCTAAGATATATTAAGATTTATTTATATGAACAAATTTGTCTCCAGCTGCCATTTTATGATGCAGGTAGAAATTTCCTAGTTGGCCACGCCCCCTCCGAAAGTTAGAAATTAAACGTACCTATAACGTATTTCTAACTCAAAAATCTAACGTTAGATGAACGTTTGTAACTAACGTTTGACTCTAAGGTTAAAAAGCGGGACATTTGCACATATTTTATAACGTACTTTTATACAGTTTTCTAACATTAGAAAAACGTTATTCAAACTTTAAATTTCTACTAGGGGTGCTTTTTAAAAACTTGCTAAAAATGAACTGTGGATTCTAAATAAAAACTGTTGGTTATAATAAACATTTCAAGTAAAACAACTCCTATTTTTAACGCACTAGCAACGGCATTTTAATTATTATGTTCTGGACCACCAAATTATGGATTCCAAATTATGGATTCCAAATTATGGATTCTAAATTCTGAAGTAAGTTTTAAATGTCTTACCTATTAAAAGTGCAATAATCACACAACCTGCATAAATAGCCACCAAAATCTCAGCCGCCTTTATTGGTATAATCCTAAACGAAAACTCCGCATTGTAACTGAAATTTGAAGGTGTCTGGTACAAAATTGGGCAGGCCTGGGAGCCACAGAGTCTTCCATCCTCAGATCTGTCAAAAATTTCGTCCAGAAAGGAGTTGTAGTCGTATATGCTTGTCATAGTTATTAACTCGGACGTGTTGAAGCAATCTGATGATGGGGAAGATGGGGAAGATGGGGAAGAATCGAAACAACCCTGTAAATAGTAATATACAGAGCGGTCCAAAAGTCACCCCCCCCCCCTCTTAACTTTTGAACCAGTTGAGATATCGACTTCAAATTTGGAACTTTTAAATAAGACAACTTAAACTATCTTTTAGCATATATTTAATAGTTTCAGCTCTTAAAATGTGGGCAGGGGGCATGGGGGCACATCTTTTTAATGGAAAGGGGGGTCGTGTAATACATCATTTTAAAGCTTATAAAATTCTCCATTTAACTCCATATTTTTAAATTAAAAAAATTTCTCTAAAAAAAAAAACAAATAATTTTTAAAAAATGCCTAATTTCATCATAAAAAAATGTTAATTATACTTTTAAACTAATTTTAGTTGACATAAATAAAAATTTATAAAAAAAAACTTCGAATGTTTTAGCACAAAAAATTGAAAATTCAAAACCTTGAAAAAAATTTTTAAAAAATTTTAAAATATTAGTTTAAATAGAGAATTTTATTAGCTTTAAAATGATGTGTCACACGACCCCCCTTTCCATTTAAAAAAATGTCCCCCCATGCCCCCTGCCCACATTTTAAGAGCTGAAAATATCAAATATATGCTAAAAGATGGTTTAAGTTGTCTTATTTAAGAGTTCTAAATTTGAATTCGATATCTCAACTCGTTCAAAAGTTAAAAGGGGGGGGGGGGTGACTTTTGGACCGCACTGTATAAGTATAATAGATATTATATATAAAGTTTAAATTATATTATAATCCGGTTCCGCCGGAGGCGGCATAAATATGTTTTTTTAATGAAACCCTGTAATTTTTTACATTTTTGAATCAGCAAAACTTCTATGTATAAAAAACTTACTTTTTTTTCGTTTTAGTTTTAATCTTATAAAAACGAGATATACATAATTTACCTTCTTTTTTAAGACCGTTTTTTGTAAAATTTACATAATTTTACACATTTTAACACGCTTCCGTTTCAATTGGTCTACGGTCGACTGTGTAAAAAATTTTCATCAGTGTATGGTGAAAAAACATTTCGCAAAAATGTCTATTAATAAACTAAAAATAAATAAATATAATAAATTCTTACATTTGTCCGAAGCGTATTTGAAGTATTATATGCAGAGAGGTAGGTTTCATTTTTAATATTGACTGTGTAAGTTATCAAAATGGCAGATAGGACTGATCCAATGATGAGTCCAAAATCGTGGGCTCCTTGAAAGGCTCTGGCGACACGTCTTATCACACACGTTTTTCTGGCCTAAAAACAAAATAGTATACTTATAAATTTCTGCCAACAAAAAAAAATTTTTCCCTCTAGGCCTAGGTTTATGAAAACCAAAAATAAAAGAAATAAAAAAATAAAAAATCCCAAAAAAAAAAAATTATTAAAAAGTAAGTAGACTGTAGATAAAGTATAATACAGTACTTGTGTTTAAAGTAAAATTGAATCCATGAAGTTATAAACTGAATTGGTCAAACATATTTTACAGAATGTTTTACTATACTCCGTTCAGTTATGCAAGATAGTAAGGGACGCGGCCCGTTTTACACCACGGAGCGCATAAATAGCATAATTATGCATAAATCGTAGTGTATCAAAAATTTAACAGATGTCGGTACTGTTTTCCTGGAAAGGGCCTATCCAAAGACTCGCATAACAAGTATAGTAACTATGAATGCGATGCCAGGATTGGCTTGATGTGTCGTCATGTATTTTGTAATGGTTGTTATGCGAGGCTCTGGATAGGCCTTAAGTTGTAATTGTAACCTAAAAATTTGACGTTTTTCTTGTGTTCAATATAATTTACAGTTGTACAATATGTAGAATATGCTAATTTAGTGTAAGTATATGAAGAATAAACCAAAAAAGTACCTTTTTCAATACCATACAAAATAACATTGAGTATAATCATTTTTTTATGTAACTTTCTCTTCTTTTATTAGCTTTAACGACCGTCAATCATTGTCATAGACAAAAAATGTCGCAATATTTTATATGTTAAAAGGTACGAGTTTTTAACCAATGATGTAGCTTAAAAATCGCGGGAATTTTAAACTACTATCTTGCATAATTGGACGGACTATAAATACTGTATGTTTCTGTAAAAACACTTTTTTTATACTAAAAAAAAGACAAGTTAAGATCCAGACCGACTCTCACTAAGTTCTAATAAAATACCATTTTCTTTTCCAAGTATAAAAGTAGCATTCCATAAAATTTAACTTAAGAAGTATAAAAGCACGCTACTTTAAGTAGCTTGTAAAAAATACGGTTTTTTACACACAAGTATGTCGCTTTACTTATCATTGAAATCTAGACTTCAATGATAGGTAAGACGAGCAACTTTATTTAGATCTGAGAGTAGGCTCTGGGTAAAAGTTTTACTATTATCATTACCAAATATTGTACAATATAATATACTGCTGACAAAACAATATTTCCACTTACTAGGAAAAAAAAAACAAATTTTGTTTAATTTTTTTTTTCAATTTTTTTTTTATTGTCTATGCCTATCAAACCATAATGAAGTTTTTATCTCAAGGTGTTCTCGAGTTATCGTGGTTGCCAATTTTTCTTAATAGACCGACAGGAAGGAATCATATTTTTTGCATGTATACATACAGGGTGATCAATAACTGGCATTTCAAAATTTAAGGTGAATCTACATCCACAAATATCAAAGTTCCTTTTAATAAGAGTTGGTCTGGAAATGAGCCCTAAGGGAGCCACGGCTTAAAATTGTAATAAAAATAAGGTTTTTAATTAATAACTCTGGTACCCTTTAAGCTAGAGCGACGAGCTTTTGCATGTATACTAGTATTAATAAGGGCAATAAGTTTATGCTAATTTATTTTTTTGAATTTATCCAGAGGCGTGCCTAGACGGACAAAATATGCGAGGCTTGACACATTTTTGACCGAAACTTTTTTATGTATATTTTTTTGGATTTTTTGCAAAAAATATAGATTTTTCTAACGCATTAGTTTCCTCTGGAAAAGTAAAATAGTATATTAAAGTACTAGTTTCATAACATACGTTTTTAGCGCACGAGTACAAGTCTAGAAAACGAGCCGCTTGCGGCTAGTTCTCTAAAGTACTAGTGCGCTACAAACGTGTTATGAAACGAGTGCTTTATACAATTTTTTCTATTTTGCTCTAAAATTTAAAAAAACTTACATTTAAATTGATGACTGATTTAGGGATTTTTGTTTTGGATTGGCATTACAGTTTACACCATGTTTAAAATTCTAAAAACAAATGATATTTTGATATATTTTATAGTCATCTCTTCTCTTTTTTACTGCAATTAACCAAGCCGCAATTTTAACATGGTAAAAATAACCTAAACACAAAATTTTGTAGAAAATTCAACTTTAAAGCGATATTGACATTTGCACGGAAAACGTCAAGCGATAGGCCAGATCTGTTGCCAACCCAAAAGAACAAAAAGTACAGACCTCTTATGGGCCTATAAGAACACGCAAAATGCGTGTGATTATGAGCTTATAAGAGTAGCAAAATAGAAAAAATAGTTCAAAATACTAGTCATTGGATTTAAACGTAGATTTCTTACCTGTCGACTTTCTTCCTCCTCATCGTGAAACAGACTTGTTATCCTGTGTCCAATTGTCAATAAAAAGGATACATGGGCACCAGATAAAAGTCCAATGGAAAGTCCAAACAAAATGCTCGCAGGTAGTGTCAAATACCAATAAGGGTAAATGTGACAGCAATAGAATATTATCATTAACACTAAATCAAATATTATAATCTTGAATAATTATTGATATATAATATTGAATAACACCGGCACACAAAAAAAAAGTTGTTTGTACATCAGACACGACCTACCTACCGGCATGTATTTTGACCCGCTGAATCCGAATTTCAAGTCAGTTTGGGCCGTCCACCCTTCAATATCGAGTAAATTGTAAAAATAGTAAAAATGGGATAAATAGTCATAAAAAAAATTTATGAATCGAAATTAAGCATAATTCTTATGTATTTCGATCCGCTGAATACAAATCTGAAGTTTATTTAGACCATAAACCGTTCTAAATCATAGAAATTTTACAAAAACCTTGAAAAATGTTAAAAGTAGCAAAAAATTGCAATATCTCTAAAAACTGATGTATGAACTGTTTTGTACAATTTCTATGATTTAGAACGGTTTATGATCTAAATAATTTATTTATTTTATTTATTTATATTTTATACTCGTACATGGGACCTTAATTCAAAGGTATTTTAACCACAGGAGTGGTAATCCAACTAAAAATTTAGATCTCAAACTTCCAACGGGAGCTCAAAATTGTGTTTGATGTATTTACTCTTCTCCAAGATGACTGAAGAAACTAGGACAAAGCCTCCAAATATCTTGTTCTTCTCTTTCATTCTTGATAATATCATCTTCGCTTGATTTAAATTTATTGTAGAACTTGTCTGTATAATATACTTTAAATAAAATAAAAAGAATAAGTAAAAAATTTAAGAAAATATGTCTTTTTTTTTAATAAACTTCAGATTTGTATTCAGCGGATCGAAATACATAAGAATTATGCTTAATTTCGATTCATAATTTTTTTTTATGACTATTTATCCCATTTTTACTATTTTTACAATTTACTCGATATTGAAGGGTGGACGGCCCAAACTGACTTGAAATTCGGATTCAGCGAGTCAAAATACATGCCGGTAGGTAGGTCGTGTCTGATGTACAAACAACTTTTTTTTTTGTGTGCCGGTGTAATTATTGAATAAAAAAATCAAAAATATTTTAAATAAAAAATTTAAAAAAAAATATTTAAAAAAATAGGCAAAAAAAATGTTTTTAGTTATTTGGACTTTTTTTTTATTTTCTTTTCGTAGAATTGAACCTGAGAATACAATTTATATATATACAGTGCTGTCCAAAAGTCACCCCCCCCCTCTTAACTTTTGAACGAGTTTAGATATCGACTTAAAATATAGAACTCTTAAATAAGACAACTTAAACTATCTTTAAGCATATATTTGATACTTTTAGCTCTTAAAATGTGGGCAGGGGGGAATGGGGCGACATTTTTTTAAATGGAAAGGGGGGTCGTGTGATACATCATTTTAAAGCCTTTGAAGTTCTCCTTATAACCATATAATTTTAAAAATTTTAAACATGTTTTTTAAGGTTTTGGATTTTCAGTTTTTTGTGCTAAAAAAATAAATTTTTAAGTTTTTTTTTTTGTTAATTTTTATTTATGTCAACTAAAATTAGTTTAAAAGTATAATTTACTATTTTCATTATGAAATTAGGCATTTTTAAAAAATTGTTTGGATTTTTTAGAGAAATTTTGATAAAAAAACCCATTTTCAACCCTATTTTAAACCCAAAAAAAAAAAATGTTAAAAAAAATAAAAAATATACAGTTAAATGGAGAATTGTATAAGCTTTAAAATGATGTATCACACGACCCACCTTTCCATTTAAAAAAATGTCGCCCCATGCCCCCTTGCCCACATTTTAAGAGCTAAAAGTATCAAATATATGCTTAAAGATAGTTTAAGTTGTCTTATTTAAGAGTTCTAAATTTGAAGTAGATATCTAAACTCGTTCAAAAGTTAAGAGGGGGGGGGGTGACTTTTGGACCGCTGTGTATGTAGTATGCTGTACTGATAAATGAAAATACCTTACCATTACGATGTTTTTTTTTACCCCTATTTTCTCTAATCTAAAATCGTGCTTATTGTTTGCTTTTTATTTTATAAAATATAATTTATTTGTGGATTAATACGTTATAATCAAGAGGTTTGTGTATGAAATATAAATTAAATTCTCTCCCTAAATATCAATTCGTGATACTAGGTTAGGCACCGGTGCTTTTTTTTTCAAATTTTACTCATATTAATCCCAATTTTTGGAAAATGCAACTCCTGCTAAAGCACTCGTTGCATTTTCGTCATTGGGATTAATATTCGTAAAATGTATGTAAAAAACCACTGATACCTAACCTAGTATCACTTATGATATTACCCCTGATAATAAAAGTAATTTTTCCTGAAAAAATTAGGTTACTCGGAGTGTTCATTCAGCTCTTTTCGATTTTTTAAAAGTTTATCCCCCCATAACTTTTTTGTGTTTTTGGGGTGGTTACTTTCAAAAACAAAAGGGACCTTCCCCTCGTAGAACTTGATATTTCTTGAAAATATTAAGTCGATCGGATTATTAGTTCTTGAGTTATCGTGTCTACAAAGTATATTTTAGAAATTTGTTATCTAATTTTAAGTTGGCATGTATTATTTTCATATGTAATTTTTTTTTTTGTAATGGGGTTTTCCCGTCAATAAATAAATAAAATAAAATACAAAAAACGTGACATCAGAAGGACAGACGGACGGACAAAATTACCGTATAAAATTATTCTAGCGCAGGCGCTGTGAATAATCTAATAACAGCAAAATGATAATTTTTAGTTTATTTTTGTTTTGTTTTGACTCACCATAACACATAGCTATAACAACATGACTCCCAAGTCGTTTAACAAAACAGGGAGACAAAACCGACGAAAAACTCGCCACCAGAAAAGTCCCACACATTATCAAGGAGCCCACATTCACATTTACCCCCACCCTTGTCTTTAAGGGCTCCGTCCATATTGAAACGCTGCCCTGAAGGACCATAAATGGCAAAAAGGCAGCCGTAGAAAACAAATGAGACATGCAAAGGACTACTAGATTCGATATCAGGACTCTTTTATTGTAGATGGGGCTGCCGTTGTTGCGGGATTCTCGGGCGCCCCCGCGTACGACTGCCAGAAGTCTTCTAACTGATGTTGCACCTGGAAATATTTAATATTACTTTTTCACGGTTTGCCTCTCACTCACTTTTAGTGCGACTTTGGAAAACTTCGTAGGCACAGCGTAGTGAGCTAGAGCGTGTACATAAGAAGCCAAATAGCCTGAGTTCGAGTCTCACTGGCGCCGATTTGCCTTTTTCAGTTAATTAATAATTAAAATTTGGCGAAGGCGTACTCCCTAGATATATTGGTTCCCTCTACTACTAGCCCACACAAGTCCTGGACTTGGGGGATGCTTAATTAAGTAAAAAGTACATATTTTTTTGTTCATTATTTAAAAATAAAAAACGGTTTAACCTAAAAAAAACGAAAAAATATCATAAAAAGTACATATTTTTTTTAATATTTTAATTTTAAAATGTTCAGTTTTTTTTATTTTTTTATTTTTAATTTTTTTATAATTTTATATTAAACCGTTCTTTGTTTTTAATTATTAAGTAAAAGAATTTAACTTTTGTTTAAATTGGCCTATTTATTTCAAAGTTATGGATGTCACGTGACCCTTTTTTGCGATTAAAAACGTTTCACCCGACAAATTACACAGGCCCACAAAAAAAAATGTCTGTACTGGGGTTGAGACTTACTTACTCTTATGTAATTTTGGATGCTGAACAGGAATCTATCATAAAAAAGCACTTTTATACAAGACAACTGATTTTTTTCCAAAGTGGAACTAAAAGTGAATGAGGGCGAACCGTGTTTTAGCAGAGTTGGGCACAATTACTTTGTGGTTACACTGCAACTACTTCTTATTTACTTAATTATTTTTCAACTAATGGATTAAATTTAAGCTTGAAATATTTATTAATATTTATAAAATAAGTAATAATAATTTGGTAAAATTATTTTTATTAGTTAAATTATAATATAAAAACAAAAAATCATAAAAGTAATCATAATTCAAAACAAACTATCGATTACTTTTGTGCTTGGTTATCAATCAATAACTAAGTAGAACCCTATTGAAAATGACGGGTCTGCGCGGGTATAAATGTTGCATAGACCGGACTTGAGCGGGTGAATTTCATCCGCTCAAGTCCGGTTTATGCACCATTTAGACCCGCTCAGACCCGTCATTTTCAGCAGGGAAGAAGTAGAAGAATTTAAAAGAACTTCTTTCCCAAAAAGTATTTAACTATGGTCTGTTTCATCAAGCAAGATGGTAAATTAAAAATCGCACAGTAAATATTTTTACAACAGGTTCGAATAGTATATGTTTGTGTATACAATATAGTTACGTTTTATAAAATAAACTACGCAGTGTATTCGCACATCCAATATTCGAATCTGTTTTGAAAATATTCACTGTGCGATTTTTAATTTACTATCTTGCTTGAAGAAACAGACCATAATACGGACTTTCCTATTTTGTCAATTTTACTTAATTTTATTTACCTACTTAATAATAATAATTTAAATACCTATTGAGGAGTTCATGGAGTCTCTCCTTTTGCTTTGGAAATTTAAATTATAACGAGATCTAGTACTTATGGGAGAATAAGTAGCCATATGCTAAAAAATAATTAAAAGTATTAGGTATAATTAAAACAAATCGTTTTTTCAGTTGTAACGTACTAAATTAGTATACTAAAGTACTAGTTTCATAACATACGTTTTTGTGCTAAAAACGTGTTATGAAACGAGTGCTTTATACAATTTTTCCTATTTTGCTCTAAAATTAAAAAAAAAATACATTTAAATTGATGACTGATTTAGGGATTTTCGTTTTGGATTGGCATTACAGTTTACACCATGTTTAAAATTCTAAGAACAAATGATATTTTGATATATTTTATAGTCATCTCTTCTCTTTTTTACTGCAATTAACCAAGCCACAATTTTAACACGGTAAAAATAACTTAAACACAAAATTTTGTAGAAAATTCAACTTTAAAGCGACATTGACATTTGCACGGAAAACGTCAAGCGATAGGCCAGGTCTGTTGTCAACCCAAAAGAACAAAAAGTACAGACCTCTTATGGGCCTATAAGAACACGCAAAATGCGTGTGATTATGAGCTTATAAGAGTCGCAAAATAGAAAAAATAATAATAAGGTGGGTGAACCAGTTTTTGCCATGTTAGAACATTTTATATTTTACTGCATTCAAATTTATTTGCAATCATCTGAAACTTTACTATATTAACAATAAACACATCTTTATTCTAATGGGTAAAAAATAAACAAAATGATTCGAAAGTCAGTATAAGCCAGTGGTTCCCTCTACTACTAGCCCACACAAGTCCTGGACTTAGGGGATGTTTAATTAAGTAGAATAGTTCGAGATTAAACAAACGCGTCTTCTTCTTAGACTCATAGCTCCGCGTAGAGCAAGAGGCGCCACAATGGCGATTTCTCCCGTTAGATTAGACAGGGAAAAAAGTTCTACCCAAAAAGGATAGAAGACATACATACACTCCCACTTCCACCCAACCAAACAAATTCTGTATTTGTTCTTTGTTGAACAAATACAATATTTACTTGGCCGGGCGAAAAGTATATTATTTTTATTACAGAAATTACTGGCGCCATCTAAATTTTAGTAGAATTATCTTATTCTACAGATTCACATTAGCTATGTTCGTTCGTGCCGCTCAGTGCTACACTTTCCGGCCAACCAAATAAATACTGTATTTGTTGTATGAAAAACAAATACAGTATTTATTTGGTTGGCTGGAAAGTGTAGCACAAATGAGATAGAGATAGGGTAGACGTCTTTTATTTCATAATTCTAGTTGTAGAGAGCTCCATTGGCGTTTCTTAGCTTCATGCTCAAACCAGCAATGGGTAAGATAGTCTCATGCACCGAGCTTTCATTACCTCCTTCTTTATTGTCCATCTCTTGATATGTTCTTGACAATCGTCTTAAAACAAACATGTAATGTAAAAAAATGTAATGTAATGTAATATATAGCTTTAAAAAATAACATTTTTGCATACTGATAATATTAAGAACCTATGTCCCAAATATAGCCAGGCTACTGGCAGTAATAGTAAGCCCCACGCACTCTTCACGTACATATCGATTAAAATCTCATATCGGCCTGGCGATTTTCTTCGATTTCTTCGGTACTTCCTTTTCTTGTTGTTTTTTGTTTTTGTTATTTTTTTTGTTGTCAACTACTTCGGATGGCAATATTAGGAAATCAGCTAGTCAGACAACAATCTCAAAAAATTACAATTTCGCTTCTTTATTGAAAGAAACACAATACGGACCAAGAAAGTGCATGTTTCTGCCTTCCTTTTTACGTTCTTACCCTGCAATAATCGATGCTACCCAGCTTGCGGCAGTCAGCACAATAATACGTTGTTATGGTGGAAGAGCACGAAACACGAACTGCGTTTTTGTGAACGTCATAACCAACTGAATACAGATATATCATATTGACAGGCATCTTTTTGATATAACATATATACTAGCAGTGCCATCTATGATATAAAGGACAAACTAACAAGTTTAAGAGGGGTGGAAATTTTAGGAACATGGCAATTATTGGTTCACCAACCTTATACTATGCACCTAGTATGGGAACTAAGTCTTTAGTGTCTGAAACTAAACTTTTTTTGCCAAGACGAAGTCGTCAATAAACAATGCTTAACAACGCGTTGCTAGCTATATTGGAAAAAGTCACAAAAAGTTTTGTTTAGTGAATTAAATTTTACTAAAAAAACTCTGCACTTACCTCCAACATGACGTCATCATAAACAATTTTATGGGCATCATGGGGGTTACTTCTGGCTTTTGTGATTCTAGCATGTCCAGAATACCTATGAGAAATAATGAATAAGAATATTTTAGTTTATATTTTTAATGCTTTTAACTGCAACTTTCTCGAGAACGGTATAATATTGAGAATACTATAAGAGCAATAAAAAAAATGTTTCCTATGACCTAGTGCCTATTTTCCACCCGTTGCCTATGACAACGGTTGGAAAGTGACAATCAGCTGACTTTACATATCTGCTGTCAGAAAATTAGTAAACGTCAAACACATAACCTCAAATTGACAAACTAATTTTTAGATAATTTTTGTGTTTTTTTAATGTTTAGGTGTTAGGTCGTAGGAAAAATAGTATACGCACCTCGACGCAAACCTTTTCAGTGCACATCGAGTGCACTAAAAACAAGGTTCACGAACTTGGTGCGTAATACACTATTACTTACCTATGTAGAATCTTGGATTTTTCTTCAGTAGTAAGAACCCCATTACAGCCCCCACACAGGTGTCCCAGTGCCGGCCCAGGTTTAAACGCAGCCTCCTTTTCTTTCTCCGTTTTATCTAGTTCGTGTAAATTCGGCAAACTTCCCATGATTGTCGTTTTTTTATTAGTCGCTTTGGGTCATTTATATTTGACGGAAAATGTGGCTTGATTTGGTTTTACCGGTTTTCCGCGTTTTTGGAACATTTTTTTAGTGATTTTGTTGTTGTTTTTTTTTAATTTTTTATAAAATCTGAAACAAAAGAAGATTAAAATTATTACAACTCGTAAAACAACAAAGGCAGAAAAAGAAAATAAATATCATATATCTATATATGGTATATATAGAGAGGCTGAAAATTCAAGAAAGGTAAATTTGAAAAGCATTCTTTTTTTTTTTTTGGATAAATCTGTGTTATTCCTGGGGCGCCTTCGCCAAAATTGTAAATACATACGGAATATACAGTGCGATTATAAAGTGCCGAACAGTTTGAAAAAAAAAATACTCTTCGTTTGAAGCCACGCCTCTGTTAGAGTTGTGCGCGACAAGCCCATGTGATTACTACGTACAACAGCTCGGTGGCCAGTAAAACGCACACAGCTTTCTTGCATTTTACTCATCGCTAATTCCAGTTTTGCATTAAAAAGTGTTCGGCACTTTATAATCGCACGGTATATCGTCACTCAAAGTGCAAAAGATCGTATGTTAAACGTTATCTTGTTTTAATTTAGTGCTTGACTTTGGCATTTTAATAAAACGCTACAATTTAGTAGGGTCTCTGAATAGAGTGGACCTTAAATTTTACACTGTTAAAGTTTATTTTTATTTCATTTAGGTTTCCTACAGTTTAAAACAACAAAATAAAATTTAACATACGACCTTTTGCACTTTGAGTGAAGATATACCATGCATGTCAAAAAACCGTCGGCCTTAACTTTTGAACGGTCTGAGATATCAATTTAAAGTTTGGAACACTTAAATGACATAACCCAAATAATTTTTTGGTTAATATTTGATATGTTTAGGGGGCACAATGGAGGTAGGGGGGCAAGGGAGGGGACTTTTTTTTTAAATACAACGGGGGTCATGTGATACATTAATTTTATTAAATACACAGCCCCACAAAATTAAAAAAAAGTGTGGAGTTCTAATGAAGACTATGGCATTCCTATGCATTTTTTGACGCTGAAACCGAATCTGATATTTAAAAAAATTGTAGACCCTTAAAAACTTGGGATAGAGCAATGTAGGGTAAAGTAATAACAGTATAGAAGAGAAAAAGATGCAAGTCACTTGTAAAACAAGTTTACACTTGACTTGAAACTTGGAACAAAGATTTTCTAAGTAGTAAACAAAATTTGTTTCAAATTTCAAGATTTTTTGAAATATCGTAGTGTAAGCGACTTTTTATTTTTCTCTACTATAGATTGTATTTATTATGAGGTGTTGTTGGATGAACCAATTTTTTCGTATTTTACACATGGTTAAAAAATTTAACCATCTACGGGACACTCCATATATGTATAAATAGTTTGTAATTGATTTTAATAATAATTGTATATAACAGATTATGGAAAATTGAGTGCATAAATCACCTTTTTGCTGCTTTTGATGATTCTTCAATTACGTAAACGATACCTGTCTTGAATAACTTAAAAATGTAAAATTATAGGATTTCCTATTATGAAAATAAATGAAATATGGATTTGTATGGCTTTAGCTATAAAATTGTGTTATTCTTCTCAATTTGTGACTTTTTGCTTTCCCATTTATTTATTTTTATACAAATATTATAAACAATATATATATATATATATATATATATATATATATATATATATATATATATATTCCGTGCTGTGTCTTTTCTAGTTTTTTCATATTTGCTATTTTATGTTTTTTAAAGATATGGCAGTGTGTAACAGTTTAATGTTTCTAATTTTAGGTCTCCGAAGTCTGTGTATAAACCTAAGGACTACATAGTTATAATTATATTTTAAGGATCGTGATATAATTTATTAAAATTTTCATAAAAAATATGGCTACTTGTCTTGATATAAAAACGATTTGTTTTTATTTTTTGTCCTTGATACCCATATTATAATTAATTGTAGTCATATCTTAAAATTACGTAACAATTATAGTTTTTTTTCTATTAAATATGCAGGTGTAGGTTAGAATAAAAATTTATGTCGGATAAGATGTTGTAAATTTTGCATGTGCCAGTTTTTTAATCGTACAATAGGGTATTTCAAAAAACATTTTACATCGGCATGTATTGAAATCTTCGCCGAAAAGTCAAAATCTTTGACCACGTTTTTTTCACATTTCTCTGTCTGTCTGGCTGTAAACTCTTTGACTCCATTTCTACATGAGATATCGACTTGCGGTTTTTTGCATATTGTTTCTTATCGTATTCCGAAGAGCTGATTAGATTTTGGGGGTAAGGGGGTAAAAATAGGGTAAAACTCCTATTTTTAGCGTTTTTTGTTTATAATTAAGGCAATTATTATTGTATTTGGTTAATTAAGCACTTATATAAAAGATAATTTTAAATTGGTCAAAAAATGTTATAAACAACGTTTTCCTAAAACGCATTGTTTTCGAGATATTGGCTTTTAAAGCAGTAAAAAGTTTTTTTAGCATATTTATAACCCGATTTCAAAAAATTATAATTTAAATAAAACTCTTTTTAAGCCCTATAAAAAATGTTATATACATTTTTTTGCTAGAATATAATGTTTTAAAGATACGGAATTTAAAATCAAACAAAACACCTAGTTTGAAATTTGCAAACTAGATGGCTCTAGTGTACAATAGTGCCGACGTTTTGACAGGGTGCTTGCAACGTTTCATCTAGTTTTTTTTTTTAATTTTAAGTTCCGCAAAGAAATTGCTCCCAAATTAACTTTCATGTGACTTTTATTTTTGCAAACTTTTTTTTGCAAAAAAGTTTCTATAATGGTTGGTCCTGAAATGAGCTCTAAGGGAGCTACGGCCCTTCGAATATGACATATTAAATAGGTAACAAAATAAATCATTAATAAAATTGCAGGGTGATTCTTTATTTAAAACTGAGCAAAAAAGTGTTCTTCACCAAAACACCTAAATTTAATATTAAAGGAGTAATAGCCTTTTAAAAAGTAACGTTTTTGGTGGCACAAAATGTTACTTCCTCTTAATTGCATTTTTTTTGAAAACGAATGCTCCACAGTGTTACACTATATGAAATTTTTATGTATTTTTGCTCAAGGAATCTCTATTTTTTACAAAAAATCCAAAAAACAAACACATAAAAAAGTTTGGGGTAAAAATGTGTTAAGCCTCACATATTTTGTCCGTCTAGGCACGCCTCTGGATAAATTCAAAAAAATAAATTAACATTAACTTATTGCCCTTATTAATACTAGTATACATGCAAAATGTAGTCGCACTAGTTTAAAGGGTAACAGAGTTATTAATTAAAAACCCTATTTTTATTACAGTTTTAAAGGGCTGTAGCTTCCTTAGAGCTCATTTCCGGACCAACCTTTATAAGAGCTTTTTTTCATATTTTTAACGTAGAACCATCTCTTAAATTTCTTGAACTTATTTCTGAATAACCCTGTATGTAAAATCCAGCCGGGAGCAAATAATGAAATAAAAATGGTCACCAGGTCTCCGACTTTTTGCATTGAACGCGTGGGCGGTAAGTCCAATAAGTTACAGTAGGTATATGTCAGAAATATCTTTGCTATTGTAATAAACATAGCGAATTAAGGTAGCCATGCTCTGATTCCCGAACAAAACACATTACAATACATAGGTATTTACTGTGATAACAATATATCACAGTGTACACCTAGAAAAATTAAGATCGATTGTTAGATTTAAATATCTTTATCGTTAAGAAATACTATTAAGGGAAACTGGTGTGCATTGGGACACAAAAATTTTAGCGGTAGGGTGCCAGTCTTATGTAGAATTGCGGCATTTGATAGACATCTATACGATAGATCGTAAAATGTTGCTTTTCCATTTTGAAAATTTTCAAATTTTGGGAAAGCATAGTATTTCAATTTTTTTTGCGTTTTTTGCGTTTTACGACGTTTTATGTCGATATAAATTCATTTTAAGCAAAAAAAATTGTGGGTCGATAGGTTTGTCTGGGAAATCTTGTGGGCACGATAACTCCTAACGCATGCGTAAAGAGGCTTTTCCGCACTTGTTACGAAAATAACTATTTTTTTCCTCTGTAGAACTTCTTTCTTTATCTTATCTAAATGTCAATGGCCATGACAGAAACAAACAATTTTTGACAGGTGATTGTTTAAAATATGTTACTAAATTTTGTTTTGCTACTACGTTGTTTTCAACTTAACATTTTAAAAACGCTATAACATCTGAACGAAGAAAGATTTATATGAACATTTCTTCACAAAATGATATCTACTTCTCCCTGCCAAAATTTGTAAATGGGCTAATAAATCACCCTGTATAATGAAATGCGTAGCATTACATATCTTCACGGCTTGTTTCTGACATCTTATCATGACTTTGAACGTCAATTTCATGGCCTAGTATGATATTGTAGTTATTTGCTAAAATCCCATTCTATTTTAAAGGCTTGAGAGACGCTAAAGGTCACAGAAGAAATTGTCAACAATAATTCGACTCGTTCATGCAGAAGATACCGTGTAATTTGCATATTTTTTCTCATCAAGTCCAGGAAATATTAAATAAGCCATCAGTATTATACAGTGTGATTAAAAAATGAGTTTTAACAATAAATAGGTCATCCCAAATATTACCAATGAACTAGAGGAGTGGGGGAACAGGAATGGTGTCTGAACGAGTGGCTAATATGAATGGCCGCCATTAACCGCATTCTTTACTTTAGGGGGTTCAAATTTTTCACACTAGGTGGTGCGATTTGGTAACTTTATAGGGAATTTTCATCTTGGTGCTTTCAGAGACCAACTTATCTCTGGTGCTTAAAGCACCATGCTTTATTTACCATAAAAATCCCTATAAAGTTACCAAATCGCACCACCTAGTGTCAAAAATTTGAACCCCCTAAAGTAAAGAATGCGTTTAATGGCTGACAACGTAGTGTCACTACTTATTTGTATTGGAATCCTGTTCCCCTACTCCTGTAGTTCATTGAATATTTCACATCCCAGAGCCCTGGCAAGGTAGACCAACGAACTAACAACTCATTAGGATATGTGAAGATTTCGCTGTAGAGCACCACCTTGTATATAATGTCAACAAAACCTGTGCCATGGTGTTCAGACCTTCTAATTATAAAGACTTAGTGGTGCCCCCGATCAAACTTAACGGTAGTCTTATAAGTATAGTGTCGCAATTCAAATACTTAGGGCATATTCTAACCTGTGATCTCTCCGATAATCTCGACATTCAGAGACAGTACAAAGCCCTCTGCGTCCGTGCTAATATGTTAACCCGTCGTTTCTCCAAGTGTAACTCTGACATTAAAAAACTGTTATTTCAAACATATTGCTCAGGGATCTACATGTCCGAACTTTGGTGTAATTATACACTGGGATGGTGGAATAAACTGAGCGTGTGCTATAATAATGCGTTTAGACTCTTAAATAACATACCGAGATTTTCTAGTGCTAGTGAAATGTTTGCTACGGCTCGTGTTAATGGCTTCCTAGCTATTCGTAGATTTCGGGCTTTTGGGTTCCGCGATCGGCTGTATAAATCTTCCAACCTCTTTATTGTGGCTCTGCTAAGGAGTGACATTCTATGGCGTTCCAATCTATGGCATACCTGGAGTAGAGTTTTAATGGGGGACGGTAGCTCTTTTGAACTTTTGTATATTGGCTAATTATTAATTTTCTGTAGATATTTTGTATGTTTTGTATTTTTTTCTTTTTTTTTGTATTTTTTGTATATGGCCCTCTGGGCTGGAATAAAGGATTATTATTATTATTTCTTCTCTCTAGAATACTCATTTTGTAAATCCTATTTGGCTAATTGGATTTTTTCAAAATGTCGATTCCCTAATTTTTAAGCTAGTACTTTTAGGGCCACTTGCACCAATTTTATTTTGATCAAGGTTTAATTAATCTACGTTTAATAAATAATCTCTGGTTAAATATGTTTGCATTGCACCAATGAAAGTTAAACAAAGTTTAGTTAAACCGAGCACACCTCTCTAATTTTAGTGTTATTTGAATGTAGCTAACTTCACATTATTTTGACGTTTGACGTTTATATCATTTGGTTTATTATATTTTCAAAAAAAGCTGTTAGTTATTGACAGTAACTTATTGTGTTATGTGTTATTGTGTTCTGTAAGCTAAAAAGTAGCAATGGATATGCCTAAAGAAAAAGATGAAAACAAAAAAAAACGTTCGCCCAATTATACTATAAATGATAAAGCTTTATTAATTAAAATTGTGGCACAATACAATAGTGTTATCAAAAACAAAAAAACGGACGCAATTGGGATATTCCAGTTACTCTTCAATACGTACAAGAATATTGGCCACTGTTTCTTTATATAACCTAAATTTTTGAAAAAATGTTAGATCATCCATCCTTTCAAAATAGTTTTGTCGCTCATGATAGGAACGGAAACCATCATCCAATATTTCCAATTCCAACAAGTCTTCATCTAATAAATCGGCTTCTGACATCATTGCAGGTAATTTCGTAAAATCAAAGGAAAACACTCACGGGTACGAAATGACAGATAAAAACCTAAAGTTAGGTTATGTTTTGATATAACCCAGGTTTAAGTGACATAAACCATCAAACTCGAACGATTACATTTATTCTGAGATTAAGACAAATAAACTTGGTTTAAAAAATGGTGCAACAGCGAAACGTCAATTAACTCTTAAACCATTAACTTAATCCGAGTTTAAGCTTAAATCATGTTTGGTGCAAGTGGCCCTTAAGGGGTTATATACCTACCTTGTGGCTTGGAAAATTAAGCATTTTTATTAATTTTTTTCACGTACCTATGTAATAACAACTTTATTCCTAACAACCTATTGACAATGTCTATCTTTTTTTTATATCAGCCAAAGATAATAAACGATATTCTATTCTATTCTATTCTATTCTATTCTATTCGAACGACATACAAAATATCAAATAGAACATATACTATCCGAATTTTGCAATAAAAAATGTTTCACAAACACATCAATGCATACAGCCTGTTCCAGAACTCGCGTACAGAAATTTGAGGGTATATTAAAAACCCTGTGGAAAATATTTAAAAAATTTCAAAAAAATCCATCTTTAATACTAATTAAAAAGGAAGCTATTTAATCTGACCAATCCTGTTGCTGATGTTAAATTACCTACAAATTAGTTTTTCCCTACTTATTAGTAACTGTTGCATTTTAATTGTTGAAGCGTGCATTGTTTGAGACTTTAGAATCTTTTAAGGTTATTATATTTTGACAAAACCGACAGACGCTATCGATATTGATATATCAAATATTCTATTTTTATAGGGTCACTCCATCCGGCGGTGGTTTTTTGACATTAATAAATATTTATGTCACATTAATCACTATGTCAACCTACAGATTATGTACCTGCAATAATTAAATTTGCTTCCATAGCTACAAATTCAACTTTTAAAGGTAATTTAACATCAGCAACAGTATTGGTCCACTTAAAGCGTTCTTATTTTTGAATTGAAAGAAGATGGATTTTTTTTGACATTTTTTTTAATATTTTCCAGAGGGTTTTTAATATACCCTCAAATTTCTGTACGCGACTTCTGGAACAGGCTGTATACTATTTGATGTTTTGTAGGTCGTTCGAATAAAGTTGTGATTACATACCTGAACAAAATCAATAAAAACCCTTAATTATCCCGAACCAGTAGCTATATAACCCCTTAAGTATAGTTTTGTTGGCAGAAGTATTTTGAACCAGTAAAAATTTATCATCCGATGCATCACTCAGGGTCGTTGCGGTTTTATCTATAGTTTTTTTTTTCGATAATTATAATTATTGACCTATAATTAATATTATTAATTACAGGGCCGTAACAGCTATAGTTAAGGGGGTATTCAATAATTACGTCTCGCTATTTTTAGCCATTTTCAACGCTTGGTCTGAAACCTCTGAATTACGCCGGCCCCCCAAAAAAATTAAGTTCAATAACTATTAATGACTATTAATACGAATTTTTAAGCACTGAAAAGAGATTGAGAATGAAAAACCTAGTTGACATCCAAAGTAACCCGCTCCATCCTTATAGTCGGAGACTTTGGTGACCATTTTTATTTCATTATTGGCTCCCGGCTATATTTTATGTATGTCTTAAAGTACATTCAAATTAAGTTATTTTCAAATTGATAGAAACCGGATCCGGTCCCTTTGGGTGCTAGAAGCTCCAAAAGCTATGGCAATGAACTACCAAAAAATCGATTTTTAACTTGCCGAGTCATATACATATCATTTAATACATTCATAGTTATACACAATAATTCTGGGGCCAAGTGATAAGAACAGTCTTTAAAAAGTGCCTTTAAAATATGTGATACCTAATTTTTTAAAGAAATAAGAATTTATGAAATGACATTTTGATTAAATGAAAATTAAGGAGAGTTTTTAGTGTTGATATATGTTAGTTTAACGGTGTTTAGTCACAGCCAGACTGTTTTATGTTAAAATGTGATTGTTAAGAAAATATCTATGCTACGAAACGGTTCTACATATTTAAATTGATTTAAATTGAATATTTTATGTTTGTGATGTACTTTTGTGGGTTAACCACGTTTTTTTTGTGAGGTTATGTTGATAAGAAATTATATTTAGTTGAAACGATTAGAGAGACTCGCTTCAAGTCTCTAATACTTGTACCTGGTCAATAAGAACGAGAGTTCAAGACCATTAAGTTCTTTTGGGTCACTTTAATTTAGTGTCCAAAAGGAAATTTTGAAGAAGAAGAAGAAGAAGAAGAAGAAGAAGAAGATATATGTCAGATAAAGTTTTTAAAGTCTTTTTTTAACTCTTAGCCTAGTGAATAATTGTGTAAAGCTGTGAAAATAGACTAATCCAAATGTAATAAATGTAATTTGTTTGACTCGGTAAGTTAAAAATACATTTTTCGGGGACCCCATTTCAGAACCTTTTCGAGGCTTCTAGCATCCAAAGAAACCCGATCCAGGACCTGGCGATTTGCAAATACATAGCTTAATTTGAATGTAATTATACACAATAATTCTGGGGCCAAGGGGGAAGAACAGTTTTTAAAAAGTGCCTTTGACATATGTAATACTTAATTTTTTAAAGAAATGAGAATTTATGAAATGACATTTTGAGTAAATGAAAATTCTTTAGACTTTTTAGTGTTGACATATGTCAAATAAACTTTTTAAAGCTTTTTTTACCCCTTGGCTTATTGAATAATTGTGTAAAGCTGAGAAAATAAACTAATCTAAATGTAATAAACGTAATTTGTTTGACTCGGTAAGTTAAAAATATATTTTTCGGGGACCCCATTTCAGAACCTTTTCGAGGCTTCTAGCATCTAAAGGAACCCGATCCAGGACCTGGCGATTTGCAAGTAGCATAATTTGAATTTACTTTAAGACATATATACAGCTGGGAGCAAATAATAAAATAAAAATGGGCAAAAGTTTACTTAAAATCACTAAAGTAAGAAATTCTAAACTTGAATATTATCAGAAACAAACAGTAAATAAACAATAATTACTTAAACAGTTAAATAGAGAATTTTATAAGCTTTCAAATGATGTATCACATGACTTCCTTTTCCACTTCAATCTTTTACCCACACTTAAATAACAAAAAAAAATATTTTAGAAATTTAGCTGTCGTGAAAAATGACAATATATGAGTTACGGCTTTGTTGCTTGGGGGTATCGATATTATAGTTTTTGACATTCTGATCAAAACTTTATTAAGGACAGAACTTCCAAAAATCAGTAGTTTAGGAAAGTGGTCTACAAAAAAAAATTATTTTTTTTTCGAAAAAGGAAAAAAGAAACATATTAGTTGTTATTGTTTTTATTAAATTTTTTTAATATATAATTAAATATGTAAAACAGGTAAAACACCAGAAAATTTACGACTCTGTTAATTAAATTAAGAATAAATTACATAAATTTAAAAAAACATGACTTTTAAAAATAACTAAAAATTAAAAAAAAAAAAAATTGTTTATAATGTTTTGTTTAAAGCGATAGTTCTTTTAAGTAAAGTGTGTTTGTACGACGGTTTTTAGCATTTTTTTTTGTTTTTGGTCGACATTCTTTGACTGTTTTTACCCCGTTGGCCCCAAAACTATTGTATATAACTAATCTGAATGTAATTACATTTTGTTACATTATGTTTAACCTCGTACTATTCTACTTAATTAAGCATCCCCTAAGTCCAGGACTTGTGTGGGCTAATAGTAGAGGGAACCACCGGCTTTAATTGACTTTCGAACCAATTTATAGGAAGGGTCCGCTTCATTTACGCCTTCGCCAAATTTCAATTATTAATTAACTGAAAAAGGCAAATCGGCTCCAGTGAGAATCGAACTCACGCTATTTTGGGTAGTAAACTCGTCAAGTACGATGCGGTAGACCACTACACCAACAACATCCAATAAATGGTTACTTCTATGGTTTGGACTTTTTAATTCTGTTCTTTTATAATATTTTTAATGGAAAACGGGTTTGTTATAATGTATTTAAAAGGAACAGATACTTATATGATTTTTTTCCAGGCGGTGAAAAAATTTTTTTTTCGGTAATTTTATTTCGATCATATTTTCCAAAATATTAATCTGAAGGTATGTCCCTATATTTTTACGCGTCGAGATCTATCGGCATCAATTTTTGTCTTTTTTACGACCAAGGGACTGACGACAAGGGACTGATGAATTTAGTGAAAAACAAAGAATATCTTCTGATTGAAACGAAATACTGGCGTTTTTAGTTTCTATACTAATTATTCACACAAAAAAAGTTAAATTAAAATTAAACAAAATCAATTACCAATAAATTACAACAGAATTACTCACCAAGAGACTTTTTGACCGTCACCACCTGGTGTTCTCAAAACAAGCACGTCTCTAGCACTAAATTCAAAATGGCTGACTCGCAACAAATGATGTTTACTGCTAACTTTAAGTCGTTAGTTTATAGAGAAAAGACTATTAACTTTTGAGCACTGCAAAAAACGTATTTTAAATTTGTCGATACAGTTCACACCATGTTTAAAATTCTAAGAACAAATGATATTTTGATATATTTTATAGTCATCTCTTCTCTTTTTTACTGCAATTATCCAAGCCACAATTTTAACATGGTTAAAATAACCTAAACGAAAAATTTTGTAGAAAATTCAACTTTAAAGCGACATTGACATTTGTACGGAAAACGTCAAGCGATAGGCCAGCCAACCCAAAAGAACAAAAAGTACAGACCTCTTATGGGCCTATAAGAACACGCAAAATGCGTGTGATTTTGAGCATATAAGAGTCACAAAATAGAAAAACAATCTAAGAAGGTCAAATTTCGGGTGTAGGTGAAATTTAAAATATTTAAAATAATGACCCTGGTATAATAAGATTTTTACGATTATTACGTAATTTACATAATGCTGATTGATTAATTACTCGGGTTTAACAGTTATTTTCAAATAAATATTTTACGTGTTTCATTTAAAAACGTATAGGTACAGTGGGTTAGGATAAATGTGACACCCAGGGTAATTGTGACATGTCCTGTTATAATTCTTCTAAACAAGTTTAAATCAAATCGAATTTTACGCGAAATATTTAATACTGTCAAAAACCTAATGCCAGGGTTGGATTGGATATAAACTAGTTTAGAAGAATTATAACATTTTAACAGGACATGTCACAATTATCATGGGTGTCACATTTAGCCTAACCCACTGTACGTTTAATAATAATAATACTAATAATGAATAATAAGAATCTATTAAATTAATTTACCACTAAAAAATCATCGTAAAACTAGATGAAACGTTGCAAGCACCCTGTGAAAACATCGGCACTATTGGGAAAACTAATAACATGCTATTAGAACAGGGTAGCATAACATAATTACAATTTTACTACCACTCCTCACTGCACAAACTAACTTGTATAATATTTATATTAAACTTTAGCTTTTCTTGTACACTTAATATATAATTAAAATTAATAATAAAAATATGTTTTTACTTGGATGTTAGTTGAACTTATTAATTACAATTTTTGATTGATTTTAAAAACAAATGAATGGAAGCTTAAAATTTGTACACTAGAGCCATCTAGTTTGCAAATTTCAAACTAGGTGTTTTGTTTGATTTTAAATTCTGTATCTTTAAAACATTATATTCTAGCAAAAAAACTGTATATAACATTTTTTATAAGGCTTTTATTTAAAATATAATTTTTTGAAATCGGGTTATAAATATGTGAGATATGCTAAAAAAACTTTTTACTGCTTTAAAAGCCAATATCTCGAAAACAATGCGTTTTAGGAAAACGTTGTTTATAACATTTTTTGACCAATTTAAAATTATCTTTTATATAAGTGCTAAATTAACCAAATACAATAATAATCGCCATAATTATAAACAAAAAAACGCTAAAAATAGGAGTTTTACCCTATTTTTACCCCCAAAATCTAATCAGCTCTTCGGAATACGATAAGAAACAATATGCAAAAAACCGAGTGGATATCTAATGTAGAAATGGAGTTAGAGAGTTTACACCCAGACGGAAGCAATTTTTTTTTACTGAGAATGGTCTAAAACGTCGAGAAATGTGAAAAAAACGTTGTCAAAGATTTTGACTTTTCGGTGAAGATTTCAATACATCGGCACTTTTAGTAGCACTAAGTGCCGATGTAATATAATTTATATATACAGGTTGATCAGTAACTGCCATGCCAAAATTTAAGAGGTGATTCTGGATCCAAAAATATGTAGAGCTACGACCCTTCGCAGATGACATATTGAATAGGGAACAAAAAAAACTAATAATAAAATTTTAAAAAACTAAGGTAACTAAACTAACTAAAAAGTACTTGTCCAAAACAACAATAATAGTGCGCATGTGCAAATTTATCGCAGATGCGCAAGGCACATTTATCACACTTTTCCGCAACGGCTTTGGAGGTCTTTTCTTGTCTATTTATATATAATATTACAGTAGTACCTTTTAGGTAGTACTGTTCATTTTAAATAAATTTTATCCAATACATACAGATAATAAGACAATTACCAGCTTTATTTTAAATAGATAAACTCAATAATAACCCCCGCTTGGCTTTTACTTTATTGAGTGGATAATTATTTATTTTACCCACTCAACTGTCACTTGTCAAATTATTTTCTTGTAAATGTCATTAAAATTTTTAATAAAAATATGAATTCCTAAGCTATTTATTGGATAAAACCTTGTATGGCACTCATGGGTAAACCGATATTGCCCTCTCGAAAATTAACCTGCTTGGCCGACGTCTCGCAGGTTAATTTTCTCATGGGCAATATCTTACTTTACCCACTAGTTCCATAAATAACTATTATCCAATACATACAGATAATAAGACAATTACCAGCTTTATTTTAAATAGATAAACTCAATAATAACCCCCGCGTGGCTTTTACTTTATTGAGTGGATAATTATTTATTTTACCCACTCAACTGTCACTTGTCAAATTATTTTCTTGTAAATGTCATTAAAATTTTTAATAAAAATATGAATTCCTAAGCTATTTATTGGATAAAACCTTGTATGGCACTCATGGGTAAACCGATATTGCCCTCTCGAAAATTAACCTGCTTGGCCGACGTCTCGCAGGTTAATTTTCTCATGGGCAATATCTTACTTTACCCACTAGTTCCATAAATAACTATTATCCAATACATACAGATAATAAGACAATTACCAGCTTTATTTTAAATAGATAAACTCAATAATAACCCCCGCGTGGCTTTTACTTTATTGAGTGGATAATTATTTATTTTACCCACTCAACTGTCACTTGTCAAATTATTTTCTTGTAAATGTCATTAAAATTTTTAATAAAAATATGAATTCCTAAGCTATTTATTGGATAAAACCTTGTATGGCACTCATGGGTAAACCGATATTGCCCTCTCGAAAATTAACCTGCTTGGCCGACGTCTCGCAGGTTAATTTTCTCATGGGCAATATCTTACTTTACCCACTAGTTCCATAAATAACTATTATCCAATACATACAGATAATGAGACAATTGCCAGCTTTATTTTAAATAGATAAACTCAATAATAACCCCCGCGTGGCTTTTACTTTATTGAGTGGATAATTATTTATTTTACCCACTCAACTGTCACTTGTCAAATTATTTTCTTGTAAATGTCATTATAATTTTTAATAAAACCTTGTATGGCACTCATGTGTAAACCGATATTGCCCTCTCGAAAATTAACCTGCTTGACTGACGCCTCGCAGGTTAATTTTCTCTTACTTTACCCACTAGTACCATAAATAACTATTAGTAACTGCTCCATATTGATATATCCGTGTTAGATTTTTACTTCCACGACAATAAATTTAGATAAAACAAATCCTACTTCCGTTAGTTTTTTTTTTTAATCGACATTGATAAAAATCATTGGGTATTGTTAATTAAATAGATAATATATTTTCAATGTGCAAGTCCATAGTTATGGGTAACCGGTACCCGGTTCCCGCGGGTGCAACAGTAGGAGAAAAGAGACACATTTAAACAGTGGTTTTAACTTTCATAACTATTTGAATTAAGGGCATAAAGAAGCCACAAAAAACTCTTCTTTACAGAATCTGCTATCATGAGTAACATCCCTGAAAAAACGTTCTGGTTAATTCCTATTAAAATTTTCGTATTTATCTTAAAACTTTGTAGAACTTTTAATAAGATTATTAACGAAATTTCTTACCAATGAAGCAGGTTTTTTTAAGAATGAACCAGGTTTTGGAAAAGAAATTTCATTTTAATTCTTATTAAAATTTTCTTGTTTTAATCTTAACAAGTTTTAATAAGATTTTAAACGATATTTCTTACCAATGAAGCAGGTTTTAATAAGAATGAACCTGGTTCTACAATGGATCCATGGTTTTAAACACATACACACATATTTTTGCTTGTACCTTGAAAACGTGAAGAGATATCAAAAAAATAACGAAAAAATCGACCCTCCTAGAAATACACCTTCAAGTAAATCCATTTTCAACAATTTGAGGATACCCGGAAGTGAAACAGGAAGTCTCCAGATATCTTGATCCATACCAATCCGATAATGTGTATCGAATTAGCTGATTAGTAAGTTATAACGACAGTATTCCAAGAAAGCGAGTTTATCCATTTAATAAGTTTTGTTAGTGGTAGGAAATAACATGTGGCGCCACCTATACCATAGGAATTTTCGCTTGGAGTGCGTTAGAATTTTCTTTTTAAACCTGGCATCTAAATTTAATATAAATTTTCTCATTAAATCTTTTACATTCTAAATTTTCGCCTTAAAACTCTGAAATTAAGTTAATACCCAGTCCGCACATATATGGATGCAACATGGTAAAGAAAGATTTTTTAGGTAACAAGTGCCATATTACATGAGACATAACATACATATGTATGCTACATAACATGTCCTATAACAGAAAGATTTTTTACGTTACATGTGCCATATTACATAAGATGTAACATACCTATGTATGATACATAACATGCAATATTGCATGTTATGTATCATATACATGGTACGAGAACATACACGATACATAAAATGTTATGAATTCAATACTAAATATGGCGTCTATATTATTTTAATTTTTATAGGTTAGAATCACTAATATTCTTAAAATTGTTGTTAATAATAAAAGTTTTACCCTTAAGTAGTAGAAACGCATGTATTTTTAGACAACTAAACTGATTTTAGATAATTTTAGACAAAAAATTAAAATATATATATTTTTTAAAATGATTATTTGCTATTTTTTTTTCTAAAAATTGGCTTTTTATGTGGCCCATGATTTTTAAGCCTGGTAGAAAGTTTGCTTTCACAGTAAAAATGCACATCGTATAAGAATTTTGCCTGATGGATGTTACATATAAAGATATTTATATACTTTAATTATTAGGTTTATCAAAAAGACGTAAAAATGTTCACCATGTCTAAATCTATGATGCACTCCATAACAAGCAAAATTCGGAAACGCCTACTTTTATTGTTATGTACCTAGTATGTATCTGATATGTAGCATGTTATGTAGCTGATACATAACTTGAGGCGGAATTGTTAAAGTCCAAGGACTATACATGGGCTATAAAAATTACATGTCTGCAACATCACATAGAACAGTGGTTATGTACCTGCTATGTTCCTGCCATGTATTTGTGTTGACTGGGTATAAACATTCTATTTATATCTTATTAGTACTTCATTAGAATTTTCTCTTTAAAACCTGATATTTAAATTTATACCAATTTGCTTAATAAATCATCCACATTCTAATTAGTATTTTCTGACTAAAACCTACCCATTATAAGTTAAGTACATTTTCGTATTTAATCTTACAGGAATCTACAAGAATTTTCTTTTATGTAAATTTTCTTAATAAATATTAATTAATCCTAATTTATGTTCTCTTAAGTTCTTATTGGTCTTATATAATCTTATAAGATCTTATAAGGTCTGAATAAGAATTAATCAGAACATTTTTACAGGGATGTGGTTTTTGTAATTTTATGAAATAATTTTAGTACTTTTTATTTTCTTGGTACGTTTACTTCGGACCCTAAAAAACGAAAAAAAAATCTAATATCAAGTTTTCTTTCCGCAGAAATTAAAGCAATTATATTTGGGAAGTATATCGATATAAAACGCAATATACTATCCACTTAGAATAGTATACTTTGAAATGCGAAGCATTACATATCTTTACGGCTTGTTTGTTTTCTCAATATTACTGATTTTCGTGGAATCACTCCAAAGCATGAATATATTAGAATGGACATGTCTCCGCAAAAGCGGCTGTTACATATTTACTATTTTAAATACCATTGCGTAGTTAAGTGGGCGAATTATTTTAACTACTATTTATAGCTAGATTTATAAGCAGTACCCGGCGTATTTCCAGTTATAGTCCAGTCTTAAAGTTAATAAAAGGCTTTACTTGGAAATAATTCAGGGAGTTTTGATTTTTGGTTTATTGGGTAGGGTTTAAGGCCGCAAATAAACAATTTTGCGACGTTGAACTGTTGATTTGGAACTGTCATTTTTTTAACGTACTTTTCACAAAAAAACGGACTTTTTATCATGTTTTTTTGAGGTTATGTTGAAAATGGGAGCTAACTTTCCAATTCCGACCTCAGATTCGGATTCAGCGGCTCAAAATACAGAGGGATTGACTAGTCAAGTTCGTCGGAGATGCAACTTTTTTAATTTTGTGTGGCTGTGTTATCTCTGCAACTAAAAGTCCGATCAAAAAAAGTTTTTTACAAAAGATTTGTATTTTTTTGAGGGAATTAAATAACAGTAAAAAAATATATGTTTGTAATTAAAAAAACAAAGTTGACCTTGAAATGATCTTGAAAACGTAAATATCCATAAAAAATAAATACGCCATTTTGTTTCCATCATTAAAACAAAAACATTTTGTCCAATATTTTTTTTCTAGAATGCATAGTATTCGAGATATTTGAAAGTTTCAGGTTAAAAAAAACACCCGGTATACCAAACATAATAAACCTAAATAACTGCGGAAATATATAAAAATGTAATTAAATTGAAAAAAATATATACGATTCATTGAACAATTCCTAAAAGAATTATTTTATTTGATTTATATATTTTTTTTTCATTTAAATGATTCTATTCATTAAGACATGGTTCGTAAATCGCAAAAAAGGAAGTATTTATTTATAAATTGTTGTCTTGTTTATAACAATTATTAAAAATATAGGTAACTAGACATTAAATAAAAATAAAATATACCTATCGATAGCTACCCTAGTAGAAATTTAACGTTAGAATAACGTTTTTATAACGTTAGAAAAGTGTATAAAAGTACGTTATAAAGTATGTGCAAATGTCCCGCTTTTTAACATTAGAATCTAACGTTAGATTTTTAAGTTAGAAATACTTTATAAGTACGTTTAATTTCTA